>ML311433.1:0-69033 GCA_005239505.1 Nicotiana paniculata | reverse complement strand
CCCCCCCCCCCCAAATTTTTTCGATAAAAAATCCGAATGGACCTCATTCGTCCCACAAAAAGACAAGAGTGTTGGTCCCACATCCTAGCCAAGCCTTCTATTGTTATGGTTTGCTTGTTTCAAACTCAAATTTTCAATTCTTCAACTTTTCAAAAAACATAAATCGAGGTATTCCGATTTAGTTTATGTCGAAACTCGTACAAATAATGCATATTAGTTGTTTTAAATGTGTTCCATGTTGTTTTGTATTTTTTTTTGCGATTAAACTGGTATGTTATTTTTATCCGGACTAAGATATTAGTGTTCTAATAAAATATGTAAAAATTGAGAAATCATTATTATTTGTTAATAAAAATATTATTAAATTTCTTTTACTATTTTTTATGTATTTTCGTGAATTTTTTGTGATTAAAATATATTTGTTATTTTTATCTAGTTTAGATTATTTATTTGCTTAAAGACTTGTAATATAGTGTCTTTTTAGCGTAATAAAATGTAGAGCCTTTTAGCATAGAATCCCTGTTGTTTAAGTATCTCTTATACTGATAGATCAAACACAAACTCTTTTCAATTTACAAAAATTAATTATTTAATTTATAAAACAAACATATAAAATTATGACACAAACATGTAAAATAATAAAATTGACACATACAAGAATTCAGGATAACTTAGTGCTACTAGGTATCAAATATCGAGCCTGGAACCCATAGATAGATACTCTGTCCAATTAAATATTATGTAATTATAAAAATTAATTATTTGATTTACAGAACAAACATACAAAATTATGAAACTAACATGTAAAATAATAAAATTGACACATACAAGAATTCAGGATACTTTAGTGCTACTGAGCCTCAAATATCGAGCCTGAAACCCATATATAGATACTCTGTCCAATTAGATTTTGTATAATTATAAAAATTAATTATTTATTTAAAAAAAAAAAAAAAAATATATATATATATATATATATATATAAAATTAATATTATTTAATTTACAGTAGACGACATGGACGTGCCGCCTATACATCCTGGACCTTTCTGTGATGAGTTATTAGTGTTACAGGGCGATCATAGGTCCGCCCATATGGGAGGGGTAGTGGCTCAGACTCTCTCCGCCAGGAAAGTGGACGACATGTGGGATTTTCTGAAGGACAGAGATCTCCATCCCCGTGTAGTCCAGTGCTTGCGAGATACGGGCTTCTACAGGATTATGGAGATCAGTGGCTACAGCTTGATTGGTCTTTGGTCACGGCCCTGTAAGAGCGGTGGCGACCGGAGACGCACACATTCCACCTGCCCATTAGCTAGGCCACCATCACGCTACAGGACGTGGAATTTTTATATGGGCTGCCCGTTGATGAACTGCATGTTGCACTGCCGCAGGACATGAGATAGATGACGCGTGGGCAGTATTTGGACATGCTGCAACAACTCATTATTTTTAGGCCACAGGATGAGACTGCACACTCAGGGGCCAGTCGCCTGATTTTGACAGCTATTCGACAACGTTTGGAGATATTGCACCCTGACATCACTGGTGAGACAGATGATCTGCATATTTACCAGTATACGAGGTTGCTGCTGCTCCTTATGTTTGGAGGGGTCTTGTTCCCAAACACTTTGGGGAACCTAGTCAGCTTGAGATTTCTTCATCATCTTGAGCGGCTAGATGATTTACCCCAGTACAGCTGGGGTGTTGCTGTTCTCGCCTACTTGTACAGGCAGATGTGTCGGGAGAGCATGGGCACCCAACATGACGTGTGTGGATTTTTGCTGCTGCTACAAGTGACAACATATTTGATACTCTATTCATTATAACATATCTAGTAAAAATTTATCTTAAATTTTACGTCAACTTTGTATGTTAGGTTTGGACCTGGGAGCGGTTCCTGCAGTTTCAGCCACCTCTACCACCATTACCTCCGGATGTACCACCTCTGTTTCTCCCTCTAGCTAGGAGGTGGGTTCTCCGGTGGGGATACGTACATATCTACGAGGCTCGGCATAATCTCCCCTTTTGCAGGGATTTGTTGGATATGCTGGAGGGCGTATGGGTAAATGTATACCTAAGTTTACTTGGTATAGCTTCACATGTGTTGCGCATACTCACGTTTTCTGTTGTTATATAATAGTTCATCTGGACTCCATACAACAACGAGTTGATAGGTGGCCTACCCGATTATTGCACGGCCGACCGACTGATTTGGAGCACTTCTGTCCCCCTGATGTGTCTCGATATTGTGAAGCATCATGCCACGGAGCGGGTACTTCTCCAGTTTGGCCGTTCGCAGCTTATACCGAGAGGGCCCACATGGGAGCCCATACATTATCAGCGGGATGATCATTCCAGGGTGGACGACGCATATGTGGCATGGCTAAAGGCGCAGGTCGATACTTGGGACCGACGATCTGACCTGATTCCCACTCCCCTCTCCCGTCACCGAGCCGAACATATACTATTCATGAGTATATGCCCTGGTACTGCAGCGTTACCTGACTTTTGATCGGGAATCCCATTCATCGAGATGGAGGTCGGTACATTCCAAACGCCGGGCGGCACGAGGCGCTGGTATGTTTTCTGGTATTCTTACTTATATAACTGTAACCTAGCGTTCTGTAGTTTATATTTTACACGTTGTGCAAGCTAATGGCCTACATCTATTCTACCAGCTAGGACTGCAGATGCAGCAGCATGCCTGTGAGGGAGCGGACTTTGCACGATTATGGCTGGTAGGTTGCAGAGCTGGCTGCCCGGACACTGCAGCGAGCCCGAGAGGATTAGCGCTGAGGACACGACCCTGCTTATGTGGTGCCATAGTAGTACCACCGAGGTAGGGGTGTCCCACGAGGTAGGGGTGCCCTATGAGGTAGGGGTGTCCTACAACGTAGGGGTGCCCTACGAGGTAGGGGTGCCCCACGAGGTAGGGTTGCCCCACGTGGAAAGGCTGCCCCACGGGTAGGGCTGCTTATCGGGCGGATTTGGCGGTTAATTACTCTTAACGGTTTGGTTTAACGGTTATCAAATTTTAAATGTATTAATCTGCTAGCCACCCGATAAGATATCGAGTGGATTCGTATCAATTTAGCTCTTATCGGGCGGTTATCGGGCATTTTATTGGCCAAATTCAATCTATATTGCGTGCATTAATTGTTTGCTGACCACCTGGCATACGAATTCAGAATAGGAAATTATACATTGAGTCCAGACATACATGTCTGTTAACGCCTACATAAGAATGATGTAGTGTGTACTGTGTCATGTGTTGTAGAGTTAGAAGATGAAGCAATGGATGCCAATTTCATCACATAGAAAAGCAAGAATATGGATGGGAATCACTGTACCAGTCATTATTTATATGCATTGAAGAGCGATCATAATCATCAAACATGAGAAAACAACATTTCCTTATTCATTACATACAACAACATTATACAAGTAGCCTAGTAATGTTTCAATGGAGGAAAATGCTTTTGTTTCCTTATTGATTTAAGATCATATGCTACTGAATATCCATTCAAATAAACCATTCAAATTGCAGAGAGAGATCATACAATATGGTACACATACATGCTGCCCCTAATGTGTTCCAAAGTCTTCACTAGGAGCTATCGTCAACTCAATCTCATGTTTAGCTGGACTTTAGTAGGGTACAAGCCATAAGCAGAACACATTGTAGGCTACATTACATCCCAAATCAGACTACATATGAGTCCAGACATATATGTATGTTAACGCCTACCATTAAATCCCAAAGTAGACTACATTACATGAGTCCAGACATACATATGTCTGTTAACGCCTAGCATCCAAATTCAGAATAGGAAATTCCAGTCTATATTCAAAGTGAGTCCAGAATACATATTTCAAAATGATTAATCCATAAGTGAGCAGACTACACAGAAATGTTTGGCGTGCAGTTAACGCCTAATAATGCTTGAATTTCTGCAGCTTCAAAGTTCAAACAACAACTTAATCCATAAGTGAGTAGATTCCTGTAAAAAAGAAGAGTTGAAGACCACACAAACCATTTCAGAATAGATCAAGGTGAACGTAAAAGTAACCCCTTTTCACAGTATCATCAGCATATGTTAGCATCTGAACAGAAGTCGAAGCACAAGCCACGAACCAAAACCAAACAAAAGAAGGTTCCATTTTGCACCAACTCCAGTTATGCCCACAATTTCTAACTTAAACTCTAACAGTAACGTTAAGATAAAAACTCAAAAGATAAAACTAATAAAACCAAGCCTAAGCGGTAAGCACAATAGCACCACCAGTTTCCTTAATCTTTTTCTAGCATTCTTCGAAACCAACTTATCTTTCACAACAACAGGATGCCTGGTAGGCAAAACACCTTTACCCAGAACCTTAAAGTAACCAAACTAGGAAACATCAATTAACGGAGCAACACCATTACTGGCTTTATCCTTGTCCTTCACTTCTTGTGGAAGAAGTGACCAAAGCTTGTCGATATTAACATTTGGACAGTGGAACTTGTTACAGAGTTTGTGGAAATAACGCATAGACATTTTACGCTATATCATTACCATACCAACAACACCGAGAAAAAGGCAGTTATGTATAGAAATAGGGATGGATTATAAGCAGTAAACAATTTACAGGAAACGCAGATGCACTCTTTCCCCAGAACATAATTCAAGACAGTACTATCGTCAATATTGTGGGATAAAAGCTGTGGCACATCATTGTTGTTCTTCTATTAAACATAAACATCAGACATTAGTTTAAAAAAACAAAAGCAAAGGTGAACCATAGACAACAACTTAAACAATCTTGTTGATTAGATCTCCTAACAAAAAAGTCTGTTCTCTTATATTTGAACTGAAATCCAAAACTAAATCCAATTCGAATTCTTACCTGATATATTAACACTACACATCAATTACAGAAAAGTCTTTCCATTGCTGGCTGAATCTGAAG
This sequence comes from Nicotiana paniculata, assembly GCA_005239505.1. NCBI lineage: Eukaryota > Viridiplantae > Streptophyta > Magnoliopsida > Solanales > Solanaceae > Nicotiana > Nicotiana paniculata. The sequence continues at coordinate 64,081 of ML311433.1, read as the reverse complement.
AAAAAAATTAAAATAATGAGTCGTGAGATAAATATAAGCATATCAACAACACTTATATACAACAAATATAGTAACAATATTATTACCTTGTTCAAATTGCTCGATTTTATCAAGATCTTCCTCAACACTAACATGTTATTTTAATTTTTCATTTCGAAGCCAATCTTGAAGAAACACTAGAGCTTGCACCAATTAGGAGTTAATGAACTCCTAAATGAATCAAGAAGATGTTCTCCCATAATAAACACACATTCGGATGCCACACTTGAAACCGGAACAACTAATACATCACGAGCCATCTCCGCAAGAATAGGAAATCTAGCTGAGTTCAATTTCCACCAAAGAAGAACATCAAATTCTTTAGTGTCATCCTCATTTTGTTCACCTAAATATTTATCTAACTCTCTTCTAGTATCAACACCTCCACTCCCACCTTTATATTTTTTTTATATCTTGCATGAGTAATTCTAAAATTCATATATTTTGGGTGTTTTCTTGACTGCCAGAAAGCCCGAAAGTCGAAGTGTCCAATGAAGAACAATATGAAGATGAAGCAAGCACGACACCTTTTGAGTTGGACTTTACATACTCACTAAATAATGAAGTCATGTACTTCGTCACTTCTGCTTGTATAGTTTCCCCCGGATCTACACCAAATATCTTTACAAGTGCATAGCCAACTGATTCGAGCTTGTAACATGGATCCAAAATACATGAGATAAAGATTATCTTGTTCATTTTCCCTGGATCACCCCAATACTTATCAAACTTTTCTTTCATATTCTTTTCCATTTCACTTAAAACTGTATCTTCATTTGCTATCAATTGCTTCAAATAAATAGTAACTGCGCAAATTTCAAGAAAATGAATATTTGATGTAACATAACGTGATCCAGATGTCTTCAAAGTAAGAAGATATAATATTTCAAGAAGCTTTGTAATTCTTTTAACATTCTCCCAATCACTACTCAAAAGCTCACCTGTAGAAATTCCAACATCAATATAAGAATGCTCAAGATAATGTCTCAAACCAATTTCACTAGAAGCATAATGTGAAAATGCACTTTCAAATTCAACAGCCATGCACAACATCAAGTAGGTGGAATTCCACTTAGTTGGAACATCTAAGCATAAAGTTTTTTTACAATTGAGTTGTTCATCATCAAAACATTCTTGAAACCTCTTCAACCTCACAGGAGACTGCCTAACATATCACACTACATGGCTACCACGTTCAATAGACACTGAAGATTCTTTTAAACCATCATGGACATCAAGATTCATGATGTGAGCCATACATCTCACGTGAAGGTGAGTACCATTCATCAAATTAGTTCCCATTTTTGTTAATTGCTTAGACAATTCTTTTACTATCACATCATTTGAGCTTGCATTATCAACTGTGATAGTGAAGATCTTATTTATCCCACACTCACGTAAGCACCTACCAATACCATTTTCCATATCTTCGCCTTTATGACTAACAATAGGAATTAATTATTCTCTTATGCATATTCCATTCACTATTAATCCAATGGGCAGTGATACATATGTAATTGATTCTTTGTATAGAAGTCCAGGTATCAGTGGTAATACATACTCTTTGTTTTGTTTCTATAAAATACCTCTTCAACTTTTGCTTTTCTTCATTAAAAAGATCAAAACAATCCCTAGTTACAGTACTACAGGAAGGGATTCGAAAATAAGGTTGCGCCACTTTCATAAAGACTCTAAAACCTTATTTCTCAACAAAGCTAAAAGTAATCTCATCAATTATTACCATACGACATAACGCCTTCCTACATTCTTCTTGATCAAAATTCCAAGTAACAACAGTTACGTCACCCTGACTACCCCCGGAACAGATTGAAAGCCTAAACTTGATTGTTTTTTTATCAACAATAGTAGGGCGTTTAGGACACTTATTCATATGAGTAAGAAGTGTCGACGTACCATCTTTGTTATTAAAACAATACTCAATAAAGAAATAGTCACATTTTGCTTTTGTACTCCCTTCAGAAGTAATAATTTTTGTAAAATGATCCCACACAACACACCTTTTTTGCTTTTTTTGGTTATATTTGACTCTGTTGTTTGAGCTTGACTTATTGCATTTGAATTAGAAGCCCCACTTTCACCCATCATCACCTTATCACTTTGTATATTTTCATCCATGTATGAGTCACTGCAGCAATAAAAGAAAAGGAATGAGAATAACAAGTTGCTTAACAGACATTTATACAAGCCATGTATGAGTTGTTTAACAAATTAGTCATTTGCAACTATGATATGATGTAATTAAGGAAAAAGTAGTTCTAATGGATATGCCACTGTAACTCTTGCTTGCTATAACATGGATCATACAAGGATATCAAATTTCATTGAGATAACTATGTGATTGCCTGGGTTTAGATGCAAAGGAAAATCTTCAGAAGTTTAGCTCATTAAATATAACAGTTCTAAGATTTTATTAATTTATTCATAGCACAAACGAAGTTGTTCATTCCCTTTGTTTCTTGTTCATTTCTCTTAGACAGGTAAAAATATATTAATAATCGACACAAAGGTTGTGCTGGATCCATATTTACAATTTTAAGAAGCAAAAATATGAGATTGCTCTTCATACTAGGGCACTAAGAATTCTAATGAGAATTGTGATGCTCTTTGATTTAAAGACATCAACAAGAAAAGAAATTAGGCGAGAGGGAGCCATATTTACTATCTGTTGACTGCTGCTCTGGCTATGGTGAGTCGGCGAGAGGGAGACGGCTAAATGGAGAGGCGAGTCGGCGAGAGGGAGACGAAGGCTATGGCGAGAGGCGGAGAGAGAGAGGGAGACGGTGGTGAGAGGGCGAGATGGAGTAGGCGACTAGGCGTTAGGATTTCTGTTTTGATTATTTAGGAATTAGGTGTTAGAACTTAGAGATAGAGTACTGAAGAGTGAAGAGTGGAAGAGGATGGGTTTTTGATATTTAATATATATATATATATATATATGTTCTTAACGACTTAACAGATTATCCGTGTAATGACCTGGCCGGTCGTTCCTTGAGATTAGCCCCGTTTCCCCTATTTCAGCTTTGTTATGTGCTAGTAAGCCTAATTATGATGTGTTGTGTAGGTTGGTTCGGGTTCGGGGTGGTCGTGGTGAGAACTGAGACATTTAGTCTCTTAAACTGGCTTAATAGTTGGAAAAGTCAACGGGGAGTTGACTTATTGGTAAACGACCTCGGAATGTAGATTTTATGGCTCGGATAGATTCTTTAGGTGATTTGGGTCTTAGGAATGTGTTCAGAATGTGGTTTTGAGGTCATGTGTATAATTAGGCTTGAATTAGCAAAAGTTAGTTTTTGGCGATTTTCGGTCGGCATTGGAGAATTAGCTTTCGGGGTCCGAATGGAATTTCGGAGGTTGGAGCAGGTTCGTAGCGTGTGTGCAAATTTTCAGGTCATTCGGATGTGTTTTGGTTGGTTTCGGCATCATTGGCAAAATTTAGAAATCTGAAAGTTCATAAGCTTGAATCCGATGTGATCTTGGTGTTTTAGCGTTGTTTTGGGTGTTTCGAAGGCTTGACTAAGTTTGAATAAGGTTATGGGACTTGTTTGTATTTTTGGTTGGGGTCCCGAGGGGGCTCGGGTTGATTTCAGATAGCCATCGGGGGATTTTAAGTTGGAAAATAGCATCTGATGTTGCTGGTGCTGGTGTTAACGCACATGCGGATAGGGTACCGCAGGTGCGGGCCCGCAGAAGTGGACGGCTCATCGCAAATGCAGTTTTTGGTGGGTTGGAGGAGTTCCACAGGTGCGAGGTTTTTACCGCACCTGCGAAGCCGCAGATACGGAAGTTTGATCGTAGGTGCGGAAACTGGGCCTCTAAGCGTATTCCGCAGGTGCGCACCTGGGACCGCAGGTGCGTGTAAGTGCCCGCAGGTGTGGAACCACTAGGCAGTTAGTATAAATTCCAGCCTTCGTGAATTTTTGGCACTTTCATCATATTTTGCATGAGGGTTGAGGCTTTTGGGAGCAAATTGAAGAGGGATTTCGAGGGTCTTATGTAGAGGTAAGTTTCTTGGACTTAAAACTCGATTCGATGTTGTTATTTGACGGATTAGGCTTGGAATTAGTGGAATTTAATGGCATAAATTGGGGGTTCAGGGCTTGGAAAATTGAGACTTATAATTAAGGAATTTAGGGGTCAATTGTGGTCGGATTTTGATGCATTTTATATGTGTAGACTCAGAAAGGATATGGATTCTTGTGATGCATTTTTTATAGAATTCCGATACGTGGGCCCGAGGGCCGGGTTTGGCCAATTTCGAGAATTTTGGTTAAAATTGATCGTTTTCAAGTAGGCTTTGCTCCTTTAGCATATATTGATGATATTAATCTGGTTTGGTTAGATTCGGGGTAGTCGGGAGCCGATTTAAGAGGCAAGAGCATCGCGAATTAGTATTTGGGCGGTTTTAAGTAAGTAATGACTGTAAATCTTGTCCTGAGAGTATGAAACCCCGGACTTCGTATTTTCTCATTATTTTTGGAGTGGCGCACATGCCGGATGACAAGTGTGTGGCGTGTACTAATTTTTGGATTTGGACTTGGTCCTTTCCGCGACAACTATTGAGTTGCGTATTTACTTTAAATCATATGTTAAATCGTGTTTTAATACTATTGCTATATTTGGCTGTAAGCCATGTTTGGGGACTTGCGTCGACTTGTTTAGACCCCTTGGGGGCTTTTACTGCTATTTCCTCATTGTGTTGACTTATGATTTACACTCAGTCATATTATGTATAACTGTTTTCGAAACTCAGCCTTATTTACACTATTTTGAGATATAAAATGATGTTCTTGGTCGAGTACCCCATTTTACTGATAGCCCGAGTGGCTTACTGAGAGTTTGTGACTGAGTGAGGCCGAGGGCCTGATTGTGAGGGTATGAGATTGTTTAACCAAAAAATTAGATCCTTTGACCAAAGCTATTTTTAGGATGAACACGAGTTTCTTATAATCCAGGAAATAATAATAAATAAAAAGGAGTAAGTAAACAGACAATAAATGATGCACAGAAAGTAAAATGTATTGTATTCGTAGTTCAGATGCCCTTACAAGTTATATTTTATTCCCTTATATAGGGAATTTCTTAATACGACATCTACCTCTTACAATGTTCGCTCATTAATGACTAATTATTACATTAATGGGACATCACATAGAATGACCGTAATTGTTGCATGAAGGTTGTGTAACGCGTGAGTCATTTATTGAGGGTCTCTGAATCTGCCCGTAGCTTTGTCCTGGATTCATTCTGACTGTGTCTCTTCCTTGTCTCAATCAGGTTGAGTTTCTCGTAGCTGATTACTCTGTGGGTTTATTGAGTCGTGTCTCTTAGCTTCTCACCTCTTTATAGAATCATGTCCAGCTGTCATGTTTTCCTTGGTCCACGTAGCCGGCTGAGTCATCAAGAATTATCATACATGTGAAACTCTTTTTTTACCAATACAGATAGGCCCCCCACTTACCATTTATTTATCGATTAATATTTGGTAAGTGGATACACATTTATGGCGGGAATATTTTTCCACCGTTTCACCTCGAAACATTGTATCCTTCTCTAAACATAGGCATCACTTGTCACTTTCATCTAATGCTCAAGCCACGTGTTCCCTATGGATTGGTTCTGCAGTTACTCGGCGCCTTTTAGGGCTTTTTGCAGCTGCATCAGTCACGAAGTGACACCTTCAATTATGACTTTCTCATCATTGTTTTTTCTATGTTTGATGGTTGTCTTCAAGTATAAATACCTCTTTTCTTTTCTTTACTTTCACGAAACACTTCTAACTTGTCTTCTTTGTTTGTAAAGAGTTTTTTTTTGTCTTCGTAAATATGTCTTCATCGAACCAACCTAAAGGAGTTATAAACGTAGATGATTTGACCCCTTCTTCTGCTCCGACGCGGAGCCGAAGAGGTGGTAGACTGAGGAGTTTAGGCTCTATTCCTTTAAGAGGTTCTTCTTCTTCCCAGATTACTTCCCCTCCTTCTGCTAGGTCTTTAGTTTCTCCAAGATCTAGGGCTTCCAGATCTTCATCTAGGGGTATAGAACATCATGAACCCTTATGCGGACCACGAGTGGATGAAATCATTCCTGCTGAGTTTACCTTCACTAGGGATAGTCAGGTCCTTGTTGATCAGTCGTTATCCCTTGATAGTGTTGATAGGTACCATACCCTTATTACTGAAGGTTTAGTTCCCCTTGTTCGCAGGGAATGTTCTTGGAGGTCTGATTTTCCTATCATCGTTCCAAATGAGAACCAAAGAATAACGTCTTACAAGACGGGGTATTCTTATGTTTATACCTACCCTTTTACTTTAGGGTTTAAACCTCCTATTGATCCAATCATCATCGAATTCTGTTGTTTCTTCAAAATTTGCTTAGGACAAGTTGGTCCTCTTGTGTGGAGGGTAGTTGCGTGTCTCAGATGTTTAGCTACTTTAGCCTCGGTTCCTTTTACCTTTAATCATCTCATTCATCTTTATTCTCCTGCCTTATTTCGTCAAGGGATTTTTATTCTGGCTCCAGGAGTAAAAGAGTGTTGGTAACCCCTGAAGACAATAAGGATAGAGGTTGGTACCTTCAGTACGTTGTTGCGCCCACTGCTAGTTTAGTAGGTGAAGAAAATATTCCCTTCCCCGAGAAGTGGAATCGTGCACGTGAGTACATTTTAGCTCACATTCGTTATTCTTCCTTTTTGCTTTAAGTGTTTTATTAACACTGTAGCTTTTCTTCTTTCAGCAATCATGAGTACTGTTGAGAATGTCTCTGGTATCCGTGGTTGGGTAGAAAAGTTGTTGTCAATTGCTCCGTTGGAAGAAAGGTCTTGGAACTACTTCTCCGGGAAGTACAGTTGGAAAGTGAAATCTCACGGTAAGTGAAGCTTTTGTTTTCGTTTCTTTCCTTGCTCGAATCTCTTTCTCATTTTAACCCTTTATTTTTTATAGGGTTTCCTACCCGTGGAGTGCCTGTTTCCAAAATGTCCCTGGCTCAGGCCCAGGAAATTATTGTTGGGTTTTCTTCTTCGAAGAAGAAGGTTGGTGGGTCTAAAACCTTAGAAGAAGAAGAAGAAGAAGAAGAGGACGCCTTGGTGCACAGGTCACGTAGAAGGAGGGTGATTTTAGACGATGAGTCTACACCCGTGGCATTATCTTCCGTTCCTGATGTTAGACCTTCTTCCTCTGAGGATGCTTCTCTCTCTCCTGCGCATGATTCTGTGGATCATCTGTTTCGTGAAGGCTTTGTCCCTGATGTTAATGAAGATACCTTGGCCGTTCTTCCTCTTTCTTTTAGAGAAGTTCCTTCATCTTCTCCTATTACCTCCTCCACTCCCTTAGCTATTATTGATCCCGTTACTAATTTGCCCGTGGCTTTCTCAGCTTCCCCGACTTTCGTGCCCGTGGCTTCTACATATCTGCCTGCTTCCGTGCCTTTTGTCAGAGAAGTAGGGTCTTCCAGCAGGGAGATGCGACAAGTTCTAATAGAGGTTCCAGCTGGTGGGAGTCTTTTTAAGAAATCTGGTCAGCCTGAGGTGTGGCTGAAGCCCTTGATAGGCCCAATAGAGAGGACCAAATTGGATATCCACAGTTCTCTTACCTGGGCTAATGAGGTCGTGCATACATCTTTGAAGGTAAAGTATATTCTTTTGCATTTCATGCTCGTACATGTAATTGTCGTATTTAACTAATTTCCTTTTTGTAGATCAATCTTATAAGCATGGAGCTCATGAAGAGGGTTTCTAACATAGAGCAAGAAATAAAATAGTGGCGTGCTGAAGTTGATAACTGGAAGGGGCAATATGAATGCTTAAGGCTTGACATGGAGGCCTTAGAGGAAGAAAAATGTACCTTGGAGCGGCAGATGAGAGTCATGGCAGCGGAGTTGGCAATGGAGAAGGCTTCTTCTAACCAGGCGGACAAAGACAAGAGCAGTCTTGAGTCTTCATTTGCCGAGCAGTTGTCCCGTGCCTCAAAAGAAGCTAGGAGTTTAAAAGCCTTGCCGGAGCAGAAAGAAGAGTATTCATGCGATCTTGTGTAGTCTCTGACCCAGACCCAAGAGGATCTTCACAATGCCTTGGACAAAATTCAATTCTTTGAGAGGTCTGTTGCACCTTTAAGGGTCGCCGAAGATGCTATTGAGGCTGAGAGAGGCGGGCTGAGAGGTGAGATTATGATATGGGAGAATGATTACCAAGCTCTTGAGGAGGCGGCAGCTGTCGATGTCAGTTGGGCGTATATGAATTCTCGCCTTGACACATTGGCGAAAATGAGTCAAGAGGGTTTCGACCTTAACGGTGAAATGGATAAAATCAAAGAAGCCATGGAGAAATCTCAACAAGGTCAGAATCTCTATTCACCCGAAGGTGATTCTCCTGCTGCTCAAGTCCCCTCATCTCCAGCTGCTCCTGCTTCCTCTGCCGGCGAAGAAGTTGATCCCCCTTCTAAAGACAATTAAGATGTTGGTTCCCCTTTTTTTTATTTGATTGGTGGTTACCCCCAACTCCATCGCGGGTAAGTTTGGATCTTTTAAAGTCCCCAACTGACAACTTAGGGGCATCTTAATGTAAATACATTATATACGGCTAAGTATAAATTTAATACTTAGTTTCTACTTAGCCGTTTTATCATATCAATGCAAAATATGAATTTTGTTACTGAGTCTCTGTTCTACTCTTTAAGTCTTTTGCATGCTTTATTTTTCGAGGTTTTAGTTTTACCTTTGAGTTTTGCATATAGAATGCTTTAGATTACTCGTCTCTTTTCGTAATAGGCACGGTATCATATAAAATGTGTGCCTTTTTGTAGTAGGCAAAATTTATGAAAGAGGCCCCTTTTTAATTGACACTTAATGAAGAAGATTCTCAACTTCATAATGGTGTAATAATGCAATAGAGTGATAGGAATTTTTCACATGTTTAAGAATGTTTCTGAGGAAATTTTATTGTTTGAACTTCCACAACATTTTACATGTGTTCGATTATCGTCTAAAACTCATGTTGCAACTGTTTTCTTTTAACAGATTTGATGTACACTTGTATTTCGTAATTGTTTTTCGTATGTAACAGTTTTTTTCGAGTTAATACAAGAGAACAATTGTTTTTCGTTCGTAACAGTTTTCAATGATCACGAGGAAATGCTTTTTCATCTGTAACTGTTTTATTTGATAACAGTTTTACATGTGAGTACAAAGATTTCGTAACTATTTTAGTTACAACAGTTTTTGAATGAGTACAATGATGATGATCTTTTATCCATAACTGTTTTTGGTTACAACAGTTTTCTTTTGAATAAGTACAAAGATGTGCATTCCTTCCTCGTAGCTAATATTTTTCCTTTCAACCTGAACATGTTCAAAGGTTTTTTGGACCAGTCTTTGTATTTGAGTATTCAACTTTGTATTTGAGTCTTCGGCTCTTTCAATTCTGCTCGTATCACTTGACTTGTTGGGTAGATGGATCTTTAGGCTCGAGTTTTGACTTTTTGATAGTCTTCTTTGCTCCGTCTTAGCCTTCCATATTGTATAGTCCCCCAAGTGTTTGAGCTTTGAAGAATGAAATCTTGAGCACTTGACTATTCCTTCCTTGTGGTCCTTTTCCTGAAAAGGAAAAACATGCGGGACTCGAAGGTATGTAGTTTTTAGATGATGACTGCTTAACCCTTTAAAAAGTTCATCAGAAAGTGTAACCCTAGACCGGGAATTCAGTTACTTCCTCGCGTCTTTGCAGGTCTAATATCATCATCTGGTGATGGGTTAGCTTTATGCCTATAATCTAAAAAGGTTAGTAAAATTTTAAATGTTCAAAATAAAATCGAATGTGTGATACCTGACCGGGGGTATCAACTTCTCTTGCTTAGAAGTAGTACTTCTTCAAGTGGATGGCATTCCAACTTGTTGGTAGGATTCTGCCGTTCATAGGTTCCAGCTCGTAGGCGCCCTTTCCAGCTATGCCTCAGACTTTGTTGGGTCCTTCCCAGTTTGGACTTAGCTTTCCTGCGCCTTCTTCTTTCATTGATTGAAAGACTTTTTTGAGGACAAATTCCCCAATCTTAAAGTACCTGAGATGAGCTTTACGGTTGTAATAACGCTCTATGATTTGTTTTTGAGCTGCCATCCGTATTAGTGTTGCTTCTCTCTGTGGTTCGAGCAGGTCCAGATTGGTCCTCAATTCATCGTTGTTTTCTTCCTCCATGGATTTTGTAAACCTTATGCTTGGTTCGCCAATCTCCACAGGTATTAAGGCTTCTGAGCCATAGACAAATGCGAACGGAGTTTCTCCCATGGCTGTTTTTGAAGTTGTTCTATATGCCCATAGTATTGCTGGTAACTCATCAGGCCAGTTTCCTTTGGCTTTATCTAGCCGTTTATTTAGATTGTTGATGATGACTTTATTCGTTGACTCGGCTTGACTATTAGCCACGGGTTGGTATGGCGTTGAAGTGATCTGTTTGATTTTCCAGCTTTCGAAGACTTCTGTGATTTGCGAGCCTATGAATTGTGGGCCATTATCACACACGATCTCCTTTGGTATCCTAAAGCGGCATATTATGTTTCTCCATCAGAAGCTTTTAACTTCCTTTTCTCGCACTTGTTTGAACGCTTCTGCCTCTACCCATTTTGTAAAATAGTCGGTTAGCACGAGCAAAAACCGTACCTGTCTTTTAGATGTGGGAAGAGGTCCCACTATGTCAATACCTCATTTCATGAAGGACCATGAAGATATTATTGGATGCAATAATTTCGCTGGTCGATGCATGTTATTGGCAAACCTTTGGCATCTGTCGCATTTGGATACGAAGTTCTCAGCCTCTTCTTCCATCTTAGGCCAATAGTACCCAGCTCTGATTAGGGTTTTTACCAAGGATCTCGCCCCTGAGTGATTTCCACAGTGTCCTTCGTGGACTTCCTTCATCAAGAACTCTGTTTGGTTAGGTCCGAGGCATTTTGCTAGGGACCCTCCGAACATTTTGCGATATAATGAGTTGCGAATGAGGCAGTACCGTGCAGCTTTGCGGCGAAGTGCTTGAGTTGTTTTCTTGTCTTCAGGTACGGTTCCATTCTGCAAAAAATTTAAGATTTCGTTTCTCCAATCCCATGTTAAATTGTTGAAAGTTACCTCATTTCTGTCCTGGTCGAAATTCTTCAGTCCATTCGAACCTATTTTGCTTTTTGAGAACTGCAAAGAATTTAAAACTTTTCTCAGAATATTTGGAAATAAATCTTCCTAAGGCTGCAATTCTTCCCGTTGGTCTTTGAACTTCTTTTTTGTTTATAAGTACATCAGGTATTTCTTCTATAGCTTTAATTTGATCAGGATTTACCTATATTCCCCTGTTTGATACAAGGAAACCCAAGAATTTACCCGATTCTACGCCAAAAGCGCATTTTTCTTGATTCAGCTTCATATTATACCTACGTAAAATGTCAAAGGTAATAGAGAGGTGTTGGAAATGGTCTTCCTCCCGTGTTGATTTTACCAGCATGTCGATGTAAAATTCCACCGTTTTTCCTAGATGTTCCTGGAACATCTTGGTCACTAGCCTTTGATAGGTGGCTCCAGCGTTTTTTAAACCAAAAGGCATGACTTTATAACAATAAGTCCCCCTATTTATAATAAAGGAGGTTTTTTTCTCGTCTGAGGGATCCATTTTAATCTGATTATAAACATAATACGCATCTAGAAAGCTTAACAATTCATGACCTACGCTGGCATCAATCATTTGATCTATGTGTGGTAATGGGAATGAATCTTTGGGGCATGATTTATTTAAGTCAGTATAATCTACGCATACTGTCCATTTGCCATTCTTTTTAGGTACTACCACAGTATAGCTAGCCAGTTAGGGTACGTTACCTCTCGTATCGAACCTATTTTCAAGAGTTTTTGTACCTCTTCGACAATCACTTGGTTCTTGAATGGTCCTTGCTTTCTTTTCTTCTGCTTAACAGGTACAAAGGATGGATCTTCATTTAGTTTATGAGTCATCACTTCTGGTGGGACACCTGTCATATCTGAGTGGGCCTACGCAAAGCAATCTGCATTAGCCTTTAAATAATCAATTAACTTACCTCTTCGACCAGGGCTCAACCTTGTGCCTACATACACTTTCTGTTCAGATTTTTGTTCAAACAATGGAACAACTTCGAGCTTTTCCGTAGTTGTTTTGATGTGCTCCTCTTCCTCCTGTTCATGAATGACGTCCGGTCTGGAATCTACATCAGTGTGGTCCAGTTTATCTTCCGTGGTGACTTGATTCACCTTTTCGTGAATATCTTCTTCCGTATCTGTTTGAACACTTACTTCTTTCGTACCTGTTTAGTCAATGGCTTTTTCCGTACCTGTTTGGCCAGTAACATCTGTCTGGGAGATTTCCATATCTTCTGATTCTTCCGTCTCTACTTTTTTTTTATAATGCACCACAGAATTTATATTTCTAGAGATTTGTTGATCTCCTCTAATCTGTCTGATTCCCCATTCTGTAGGGAATTTTATTACCTGATGCAAGATAGAAGGTACTGCTTTTATGTGGTGGATCTAGGGCCTTCCCATGATTACGTTATAAGCCATGTCAGTATCAACGACTTAGAATTTGGTGTTTTTAATTACTCCATCGGCATAAGTGCTAAGTTTGATTTATCCTTTGGTTATCACTGTAGAGTTGTCAAACCCTGATATGGCTCATGCCTTTGGGATCACCTGATTTCCCAAGAGCATTTCTTTCACGACTCTTAGCAAGATAATCTTGACTGAACTACCTGGATCAATCAATACTCTTTTAATGTTAGTGTCATGAATGAGTAAGGATATTACCGTAGCATCTTTGTGGGGGAGCATTAGTCCACCGAAATCAGCATCATCAAAGGTTATATCATCTACGTCCGGATTTTCTCGAACCCGCTTTCCGTGTGTAACTGTGACCTTCGAGGCTAATTTGCAAACTATTCCGTTTACTTCCTCTCCTCCATGTATCATGTTGATGGTTCTTTTTGGAGATGGAGGCTTCGGGGGCTCCTTCCTGTTCTTCATGTATGCATTTTTACCTTTATCACTAAACAATTCTGTTACATAACCTGTTTCAATAATTGTTCTATTTCACCTTGTAAAACCTGCAATATGCAGTCTTATGTCCATGATCATTATGGGATTCACATCAGAAATTTGGATTCCTTTTAGTTGGGTTTGAACGCATTTCTTTGGGCCATCGAACCTTATCACCTATATTTTTTAATATTGAAACAAGTTCAGGGGTACTTACATTAAAGGTGTGATCCCCAATTTGTGAATTACCTCTAGGTCGTTCATCTTGATCCTTTCTGGATCTAGATGAGGACGAGCCCGCATCTCTGCTTGGTGATTAATAATCTGACCTGGTGTTTTCGAACCTGGGACGAGTTTCACGTCCCGATGGTCCCAAGTAAGGATTGTAACTATTTTTACCTGATCTCCTGTCTGATTCGGAACGTCTGGATCTAGTATGATCTTCATCTTTCGAACGAGAAATGATATATTCTTCTATTCAAAGTTTAGTAATGTACCTGTTATAAACATCATTCCACGTTGTAGCTGGGAATTCTCTCAAGCTTTCTTTGAGTGTCCTCGTGGCTTCTAAGCTTTTGTCATTTAGATTACTTGCAAATGCCATGGCTGTCCAATTATCAGGCACCCTTAGTATTTGCATTCTTTCTCGTTGGAACCTATCTACAAATTCACGGAGTAGTTCTGTGTCTCCTTGCTTTATTTTAAATATGTCCTCCATTCTTTACTCGACTCTTTGCGCACCGGAGTGTGCTTTTATGAAAAAATCTGCAAGCTCAGCAACAGAATCGATAGAATTTTCAGGGAGAAGATAATACTAGGTTAGGGCTCCTTTGGTAAGCATTTCTCCGAATTTTTTGACAAGGACTGATTCAATCTCTTGTTTTGTTAAGTCGTTGCCCTTTACTCCAGTTTGTAAAAGCAGTCACGTGGGTCAGTTTTTCCGTCATGCTTAGGAACGTTAGGCATTTTAAACTTCTTGGGTATAGGCAAGGGTGTTGCACTTGATTACCAAGGTTGTTGAGAATATCTATCAACATCAATGCCTTTGATAACAGGTGGTACTCCAGGAATTTTCTTGATTCGATCGTTTTCCTTTACCTATTTCTGCAAGGTTAGTAGTAAATTTTATAATTCAGAGTTATTAGTCATACCTGGTCTCGCTTCGAGAGATTCGTTAGGAGTGTCATCCCTTGCTGAGTTTACCAATCTAGACTGAGGATTTTCCACGATGATAGTGTTATTGGGAGGTGGTGTCAGTGATGCAGGTGATGCCGCTAGTAATCCCCTTGAAAATTCTTGCAAATCTTGGCCCACATACTCTGTATTCATTTGCTTTACCCGATCTTGTTCTACCGTTTGATCATTATTATCGTTGTTATTATTGGATCTTTCTTGGGATTGTTCCCTTGAACCACACGGGGTTCCTAAAGGTGATGGAACCGGGGTTCCATTTCTCTTCTGGTTGTTGTCATTGGAGTTCGACATAGTTCAGAGGATATCGCTTGAAAAGAAAACAAAAATTATCAAACTTCCCGGTAACGGAACCAATTTGTTTAACCAAAGAATTAGATCCTTTGACCAAAGCTAGTTTTAGGATGAACACGGGTTTCTAATAATCCAGGAAATAATAATAAATAAAAAGGAGTAAGTAAATAGAAAATAATATGATGCACAAAAAAGTAAAATGTATTGTATTCGTAGTTCACATGCCCTTACAAGTTATATTTTATTCCCTTATATAGGGAATTTCTTAATACAACAGCTACCTCTTACAATGTTCGCTTATTAATGACTAATTATTACATTAATGGGACGTTTACATAGTATGACCGAAATTTTTGCATGAAGGTTGTGTAACGCGTGCGTCATTAATTGAGGGTCTCTGAATCTGCCCGTAGCTTTTTCCTGATTCATTCTGACCGTGTCTCTTCCTTGTCTCAATCAGGTTGAGTTTCTCGTAGTTGATTATTCCGTAGGTTTATTAAGTCATTTCTCTTTGCTTCGCACCTCTTTATAGAATCATGCCCAGCTGTCATGTTTTCCTTGGTCCACGTAACCGGCTGAGTCATCAAGAATTATCATACTTGTGAAACTCTTTTTTTACCAATACAGAGATGCCACGAGGTGGCTTGATATTAGCGCTTGGGCTGAAGGAGCCCCTCCGGAGTCTTTACACACCCCTAGTGAGCGCAGGTACCTACTGAGTGCGAGTGCCGAGTGATTGGGAGACACGAGTGACTGTGAGGTTGCCCGAGGGGCTGATACTGAGTGATTGTGAGATATGCTGAGCAACTGATTCTGAGTGATGATTTGCCCGAGGGGCGATTTATGATACATGTTTTGGTCCGAGGGGCTATTTATGATTTATTTCATTTTACACTAAAATATTTGGGTATTTTTCTGAAATTGTTGGAAAACACACTTTTCAAAGGATTTTACTGAAGTTGGCTTTTAAAGCATGTTGATTTATTGTATACACTGTTGGAAAGAAAGGTTGTACTTATTGTGAATTGATGATTTGATCTTATGTGTTTCTTACTGCTTAGACTTGATTTATTTTCATTACTACTGAGTTGGCATACTCACATTTCTCCCTGCACCCCTGTGTGCAGATACAAGTGTTGGTACCGAGCGCTAGTTTTCTTCCTTTGTGTGGAGCCAGAATTGGGACTTCGAGGTAGCTGTTCAGCGTCCACAACATCTTTTTTCCCATTTTCTTGTTTTGTATTTAGTTCCTCATTCCGAGTCTTGATGTATTATGACAGTATGGTTATTTTGTACTACTCGTAGATGCTCATGATGGTTGACTCCAGGTTTTGGGGTAGTGTATAAACTGTTTTATTCATTTTTTGTTGTTGTGAACTGCTTAAACGAAAGAATTTTGTGATATATCGGAACCGTTTTGGAAATTATGAAAATATTATGTCAGTATGTGATTGTTGGCTAGCCTAGTTCCATATTAGGCGCCATCACGGCCGGCTTAGGATTTGGGGTCGTGATAAGTTGGTATCAGAGCCTAGGTTACATAGAACTCAACGTCATGAGCAGGTTTTGTAGAGTCATGCGGATCGGTATGGAGACGTCTGTACTTGTACTTATCTTCAAGAGGCTGCAGAACCCTTAGGAAAAATCTCATTTTCTTGAATTCTGTCGGGCCATTTTGTTGATTCTGGAAATCTAAACTTCTGTTGTTTCGTTCTCTCACAGATGGTGAGGACTCGCGCTACCGATCAGGGTAACCAGACACTAGCTAGACCAGCGAGAGGTCGAGGTTGCGATCGAGGCCGTGGTAGAGGTAGGGGACCAGCCCGTGCAGCAGCCGGGGTAGCACCAGAGGGTCCACATACCATTCAGGATCAGGTTCCCACTGCATATACTCCAGCGAGACAGGCTCAGGCACAGGCGGTGCCTATTATTATTCCGGGTCTTCAAGAGACCTTGGCTCAGATCTTGACAGTGTGTACTAGCCTTTCCCAGGCAGTTGTTGTATCTTCTACTGCTGCTATTTCTCAGGCCGGGGGAGGCACTCAAACTCCAGTTTCCCGGACACCTGAGCAGGTCACTCAGGGCCTTCAGACACCGGGGGCAGTTCCAGCCCAGCCGATTGCTCCAGTTCAGGACTTCGTGGTTCCAGCTATGCCAGATGATGAGCAGCGTAGGCTGGAGAGATTCAGTAGGCTTCAGCCTTCGACATTCAGTGGTGCTGAGGGAGAGGATGCCTAGAGTTTTCTGGATAAGTGTAAGAGGATGCTTCGTACTACTGGGATTATGGAGACTAGTGGGGTCTCGTTTGTTACCTTTCAGTTTTCTGGGGCTGCTTTTACTTGGTGGGAGTCCTTCTAGAAGTGTAGGCCTATTGGTTCAACACCCCTCACCTGGCAGCAGTTCTCCACTATCTTCTTGGAGAAGTATGTACCCCATTCTCATAGGGAAGAGTAGCGCAGGCAGTTTGAGCATCTGCGTCAGGGGGAGCTATCAGTGATGCAGTATGAGATGCGATTTTTAGAGTTGGATCGTCATGCCACATAGTTGGTGCCTACTGATAGGGAGAGGATTAGGAGGTTCGTGGATGGCCTCACTTATCAGATCCTCCTTTTTATGACTAGGGAAAGGGTATCATGTGCTACCTTCGAGCAGGTTGTCGATATTGCTCGAGATATTGATTCGGTTCGCCTCCAAGAGCGGGAGGAGAGGGAGGCCAAGAGGCCTCGTGGATCTGATGGTTCTAGTGGTGCTCCTTCCAGGGGGCAGTTTCAGCATGGTAGAGGCCGTTCATTCAGGCCTCCTCAACCAGTCCGCCCAACCTATAGTGGTGCATCTTCAGGGCCTGGTCCCCGCAGTTCTCAGCTTGGCCGTTCTTCATTCGGTGCGCTTCCAGCCCAGAGTGCAGCTTGAGCACCACCAGTTCAGGTTTCCTCTATGCATAATTCTTCTAGTGTCCATTCTGGTGACAGGAGTTTCTTTCAGTCCCCGTCTCCAGCTCTAGGGAGTTGTTTTGAGTGCAGAGAGTTTGGGCACATGTGGAGACAGTGTCCCCGTTGTTTTGGTGGTTCTTATCAGCAGAGGGGCTAGCCCTCAACTTCGGCTCCAGTTATTTCACCACCCGCCCAGGCAGCTAGGGGTGGGGGTCAGACCTCCAGGGGCTGCCCTAGAGGGGGAGGTCGTGCAGGTGGAGGCTAGGCTTGTATCTATGCACTTCCAGCCAGGCCATATTCTATGGCCTCCGATGCAGCGATCACAGGTATTGTCTCGGTCTGTCGCCGAGATGCTTTGGCTTTATTTTACCCTGGTTCTACGTATTCCTATGTTTTTTCATATTTTTCCCATTATCTGGATGTGCTCTGTGAGTCTCTATTTGCATCGGTTCATGTGTCAACTCCGGTGGGTGATACTATTGTTTTGGATCGTGTGCATCGGTCGTGTGTGATATCTATTGGGGGTCTAGAGACTCGAGTGGACCTGTTGTTGCTCGGCGTGGTTGATTTTGATGCGATATTGGGCATGGATTGGCTATATTCGTGTCATGTTGTTCTTGATTGTCACGCTAAGACCGTTTCCTTAGCTATGCCAGGATTTCTGAGGATTGGGTGGAGAGGTTCGTCTGAGTATGTGCCTAGCTGGGTGATTTCTTACCTGAAGGCTCAGCGTATGGTTGAAAAAGGGTGTTTATCGTATTTGGCTTTTGTGAGGGATGTCAGTGGTGAGACTACCTCTATTGATTCGGTTCCTGTGGTTCGTGATTTTCTGGATGTGTTTCCTGCAGACTTGCCAGGAATGCCATCTAATAGGGACATTTATTTATGTATTGACCTGGTGCCAGGAACTCAGACTATCTCTATTCCACCTTATCATATGGCACCAGCAGAGTTGAAGGAATTAAAGGAGCAGCTTCAGGAACTCCTAGATAAGGGCTTCATTCGGCCTAGTGTGTCACCTTGGGGTGCTCCGGTGTTGTTTGTGAAGAAGAAGGATGGTTCTATGCGTATGTGTATTGATATCGGCAGCTGAACAAGGTTACTGTGGAGAACCGATATCCCTTGCCTCGTATAGATGACTTGTTTGATCCGTTGCAGGGTGCCAGGGTATTTTCCAAGATTTACTTGCATTCTGGCTATCATCAGTTGAGAATTCGGGGGCCCGACATCCCGAAGACTGCCTTCAGGACTAGGTATGGTCATTATGAGTTTCTGGTTATGTCATTCGGGCTGACCAATGCCCCAGCGGCCTTTATGCACTTGATGCACAGTGTGTTCTGGCCTTATCTTGACTCCTTCGTCATCGTGTTTATTGACGACATTTTGGTGAATTCCCGATCTCGGGAAGATCATGAGCAGCATTTGAGAGTTGTGCTTCAGACTCTGAGGGAGAAGAGATTGTATGCAAAATTTTTGAAATGTTAGTTCTGGCTCGATTAAGTATCTTTCTTGGGGCACGTGATGTCCAGTCAGGGTATTCAAGTTGATCCGAAGAAGATAGAGGCGGTGTAGACTGGCCTAGACCGTCATCAGCTACCGATATTCGCAGTTTCCTTGGTTTGGCAGGGTACTATCGCTGTTATGTAGAGGGATTTTCATCTATTACAACACCTATGACCAGACTAACCTAGAATGGTGCTTAGTTCAGGTGGACTAAGGAGTGTGAGGAGAGATTTCAGAAGCTCAAGTCAACTTTGACTACAACTCTGGTATTGGTTTTGCCTACGGGTTTAGGTTCTTATACAGTTTACGGTGACGCCTCGAGAGTTGGCCTTGGAGCGGTTTTGATGCAGGACGGTAGGGTGATTGCCTATGCATCCAGACAATTGAAGGTGCACGAAAAGAATTATCCAGTGCATGATCTTGAGCTAGTATCCATTGTCCACGCCTTGAAGATTTGGCGCCATTATTTGTACAGAGTGCATTGCGAGATTTTCACTGATCACGGTAGTTTGCAGCATCTGCTTAAGCAGAAGGACCTGAATTTGCGTCAGAGGAGATGGTTGGAGTTCCTCAAGGATTATGACCTCACCATTCTATATCATCCGGGGAAGGCCAGTGTAGTGGCCGATGCCCTGAGTCACAAGGCAGACAGTTTGGGGAGTCTAGCCTACCTTCAAGCAGCAAAGCGGCCTTTAGCACTTGATGTTCAGGCTTTAGCGGGTCAGTTGGTGAGATTGGATCTATCAGAGCCCCCGCGGATATTGCTTTGTGTAGCCTTCAGGTCTTCGCTTTATGATCAGATTAGAGCACGCCAGTATGATGATCCACACTTGCTTGTTCTTCAGGATAGGGTCCGTCGCGGTGATGCTAGGGATGTGGTTATTGGTGATGATGGGGTAATGAGGATGCAGGGTCGGATTTGCATGACAATTGTGGATGGGCTTAGAGATTTGATTCTAGCCGAGGCCCATAGTTCGAGGTATTCCATCCATCTGGGTGCCGCAAAGATGTATCAGAATCTGAGACAACATTATTGGTGGAGGCGGATGAAGAGGGATATTGTTGAGTTCGTGGCTCAGTGTCTCAATTGTCAGCAGGTCAAGTATGAGCACCAGATAACGGGTGGATTGCTTCAGATATTAGATATTCCGGAGTGGAAGTGGGAGCGAATCACCATGGACTTCGTAGTTGGGCTTCCACAGACTTCGAGGAGGTTTGATGCTATATGGGTTATTGTGGATCAGCTGACCAAGTCCACACACTTCATTCCTGTTGGTACTACTTATTCTTCAGAGCGGTTAGCTGAGATTTATATCAGGGAGATTGTACGATTGCATGGGGTTCCAGTTTCTATCATTTCTGAAAGAGGTACTCAGATCACATATCAGTTTTGGAGGGCCGTGTAGAAAGAGCTAGGTACTCAGGTTGAGTTAAGCACATCATTTCATCCTCAGACCGACGGGCAGCCGGAGCACACTATTCAAATTTTGGAGGACATGTTACGTGCGTGTGTCATTGATTTCGGGGGTTCATGGGACCATCTTCTGCCGCTCGTGGAGTTTGCATATAATAATAGTTATCAGTCGAGTATCCAGATGGCCCTGTATGGGGTTTTATATGGTAGGAGGTGTAGAACTCTGGTTGGTTGGTTTGAGCCGGGCGAGGCTAGGCTATTGGGAGCAAACATGGTTCAGGATGCATTGGGTAAGGTGAAGTTGATTCAGGAGCGGTTTCGCACGACGCAGTCTAGAAAGAAGAGTTATGCGGACCGGAAGGTCCGAGATATGTCTTTCATGGTTGGGGAGAAGGTGCTGCTAAAGATGTCACCCATGAAAGGTGTTATGAGGTTTGGGAAGAGGGGAAAGTTGAGTCCCCAGTTCATTGGGGAGGATTGCAGAGGTGGTTTACAGACTTGCCTTGCCACCCAGCTTATCGAGTATTCATCCGGTGTTCCATGTTTCGATGCTCCGGAAGTATGTTGGTGACCCGTCGCATATTTTGGACTTCAGCATGGTTCAGCTCGAGGGTGATATGTCATATGAGGTAGAGCCAGTGGCTATTTTGGGTCGTCAAGTCAGAATGCTGAGGTCTAAGGATATAGCTTTAGTGAAGGTTCAGTGGAGAGGGAAGCCGATGGAGGATGCCACCTGGGAGACCGAGTGGGAGATGCAGAGCAGATATCCTCACTTATTTGAGTGTCCACGTATGTTTCTAGACCCATTCAAGGGCGAACGTTTGTTTAAGAGGGGGAGGGTGTAACGACCCGACCGTTTGTTCCGTGATATTAGCCTTGTTTCCCCTATTTCAGCTTTGGTATGTGCTAGTTAACGTATTTATGATGTGTTGGGTCGGTTGGTTAAGGTTCGGGGTGGTCGTTGTGAGAACTGAGACACTTAGTCTCTTAAACTGGCTTAATAGTTAGAAAAGTCAACGGGGAGTTGACTTATTCGTAAACGACCTCGGAATGTATATTTTATGGCTCAAATAGCTTCGTTAGGTGATTTGGGTATTAGGAGTGTATTCGGAATGTGGTTTTGAGGTCCGGTGTAGAATTAGGCTTGAATTGGCGAAAGTTAGTTTTTGGCGATTTCCGGGCGGCAGTGGAGAATTAGCTATCAGGGTCGGAATGGAATTTCGGAGGTTGGAGCAGGTTCGTAGTATCATTTTGGACGTGTGTGCAAATTTTTAGGTCATTCGGACGTGTTTTGGTTGATTTCGGCATCATTGGCGAAATTTAGAAATCTCAAAGTTCATAAGCTTAAATCCGATGTGATCTTGGTGTTTTAGCCTTTTTTTGGGTGTTTCGAAGGCTCGAATAAGTTTGAATAAGGTTATGGGACTTGCTTGTATTTTTGGTTGGGGTCCCAAGGGGGCTCTGGTGATTTCGGATAGCCATCGGGGGATTTTAAGTTGGAAAATAGCAGTTGATGCTGCTGGTGCTAGTGTTAACGCACCTACGGATAGGGTACCGCAGGTACGGGCCCACATAAGTGGACGGCTTGTCGCAGATGTGATTTTTGGTGGGTTGGAAGAGTTCTGCAGGTGCGAGGTTTTTACCGCACTTGTGAAGCCGCAGATGCGGAAGTTTGATTGCAGGTGCGGAGACTGGGCCTCTAAGTGTTTTCCGCATGTGCGCACCTGGGACCGCAGGTGCGCGTAAGTGCCCGCAGGTGCGGAACCACTGGGCAGTTAGTATAAATTCCAGCCTTCGCGAATTTTTGGCACTTTCATCATATTTTGCATGCGGGCTGAGGCTTTTTGGAGCAAATTGAAGAGGGATTTCGACGGTCTTCTGTGGAGGTAAGTTTCTTGGACTAAAAACTCGATTCTATGTTGTTATTTGACGGATTAGGCTTGGAATTAGTGGAATTTAATGGCATAAATTGGGGGTTTAGGGCTTGAAAAATTGAGACTTATAATTAAGGAATTTAGGGGTCAATTGTGGTCGGATTTTGATGCATTTTATATGTGTAGACTCGAAAAGGATAAGGATTCTTGTGATGCGATTTTTATAGAATTCCGAGACGTGGGCCCGAGGGTCGGGTTTGGCCAATTTCGAGAATTTTGGTTAAAATTGATAGTTTTCGAGTAGGCTTTGCTCCTTTAGCGTATATTGATGATATTAATCTAGTTTGGTTAGATTCGGAGTAGTCGGGAGCCGAATCGAGAGGCAAGAGTATCTCGGATTAGTATTTGGACCGGTTTGAGGTAAGTAATGACTATAAATCTTGTCTAGAGGGTATGAAACCCCAGACTTCATATTTTCTCACTATTTTTGGTGTGGCGCACATGCTGGATGACGAGTGTGTGGCGTGCACTGATTTTTGGATTTGGACTTGGTCCTTTCCGCGGCAACTATTGAGTTGCATATTTACTTTAAGTCATATGTTAAATCGTGTTTTAAAACTATTGCTATATTTGGGCTGTAAGACATGTTTGGGGACTTGCGCCAACTTGTTTAGACCCCTTGCGGGCTTTTACTGCTATTTCCTCACTGTGTTGACTTATGATTTACACTCAGTCATATTATGTTTAACTGTTTTCGAAAGTCAGCCTTATTTACACTATTTTGAGATATAAAATGATGTTTTGGGTCGAGTACCCCGTTTTACTAATAGCCTGAGTGGCTTACTGAGAGTTTCTGACTGAGTGAGTCCGAGGGCCTGATTGTGGGAGTATGAGATGCCACGAGGTGGCTTGATATTAGCGCTTGGGCTGAAGGAGCCCCTCTGCAGTTTGTACACACCCCCAGTGAGCGCAGGTACCTACTGAGTGCGAGTGCCGAGTGACGAGTGATTGGGAGGCATGAGTGACAGTGAGATTGCCCGAGGGGCTGATACTGAGTGATTGTGAGGTATGTTGAGCGACTGATTCTGAGTGATGATTTGCCCGAGGGGCGATTTATGATACATGTTTTGGCCCGAGGGGCTATTTATAATTTATTTCATTTTACACTAAACTCTTTGGGTATTTTTCTGAAATTGTTGGAAAACACACTTTTCAAAGGATTTTACTAAAGTTGGCTTTTAAAGCATGTTGATTTATTGTATACACTGTTGGAAAGAAAGGCTATACTTATTGTGAATTGATGATTTGATCTTATGTGTTTCTTACTGCTTAGACTTGATTTATTTTC
Source organism: Nicotiana paniculata (assembly GCA_005239505.1). NCBI lineage: Eukaryota > Viridiplantae > Streptophyta > Magnoliopsida > Solanales > Solanaceae > Nicotiana > Nicotiana paniculata. The sequence goes on along the minus strand of ML311433.1, from coordinate 40,443 downwards.
ATTACTACTGAGTTGGCATACTCACATTACTCCCTGCACCCCTGTGTGAAGATACAGGTGCTGGTACCGAGCGCTAGTTTTCTTCCTTTGTGTGGAGCCAGAATTGGGACTTCGAGGTAGCTGTTAAGCGTCCACAACATCTCTTTTCCCATTTTCTTGTTTTGTATTTAGTTCCTCATTCCGAGTCTTGATGTATTGTGACAGTAGGGTTATTTTGTACTACTCCTAGATGCTCATGACGGTTGACTCCAGGTTTTGGGGTAGTGTATAAACTGTTTTATTCATTTTTTGTTGTTGTGAACTTCTTAAACGAAAGAATTTTGTGATATATCGGAACCATTTTGGAAATTATGAAAATATTATGTCAGTATGTGATTGTTGGCTAGCCTAGTTCCATGTTAGGCGCAATCACAGCCAACTTAGGATTTGGGGCTGTGACAATCCGTTAAGAAAATTGAATAATCCGCCCCCAAAACGATAAGCCGTTAATAAAAAAGTTTCAATTTGTTCCCCGTCCGTTAAACCGTTAACCCGATACCAATAAGCTATTAAGCTTCGGTTTCGGTTCGGTTTTCGGTTTCAGTTCGGTTTTGAACACCCCTACACACGGGGTCATGGGGGGCGCGAGGAGGTAGCCCCTAACAAAGGGGTGTTGAGGCCCCAATTGATAATGTTGATGCTGATCTGCCGGGTGACCTCCATGAGCCGGACGAGTATCACAGCAGCATGCCGTCATATAGCCTTGGGCTGGAGCTCACTCTAGGGACTTCGCAGGTGACCCCGTCAGGTCCATTGTTGATCACGGGCACGGGCATTATCAGAGAGTATTTGGATACATACTTTCTAGGCCCATCGAGCGTTGTTGAGGATCGACTGACCCGAGATGTGGATAATGGGCGCCGACGAGTTATGGCTCATTCACAGGCGCATGCATGTTTTTATTAGTATTAAATTTAAATTTCTTTTTGCTTTTCTCATTGATTTTCCATAACCTTATTAATTTTCTTATTAAGGCTTTATCCGAGCCTGTCACAGAGGCCGCTTTGTGCGATGCTGATCTGGCTGGACGGATGATTATATTCAGGAGCCTGACGAGATCATGGTAAGACAATTTAAATTGTTGTGACTTAATATATATTTTCATATGCTGAGCTTACTTATTCTTCTGTAGGTTACTACTGGACTGATATCCCCTTCTACCAATCCTGCCAACACTACTAATGAACATATTACAGCGCATCCTGCTATAAAGAGGCGACGTGATGAGGATGATCCTGATAGTGTAGCCCGGCGGGATGGGATGCGCCTCAGGCCAGTGACTGCATTGAAGCACACAGGCTGTGAGACACATTGATTATTTTTTTTGTATTTGATGTAAATATTATTTTATGTAAATAATAGCAACAATTTTTATTATTTTTATTATATGCGCATTATGTATATATTTCCCCGGTTCTTTGTTATTTTAATACTTCGACACAAACACAAACACAGAAACCTAACGTAATTTGAATTCCGCGCACATAATGAAAATACATGACATGGAAAGCATAAAGATAAAATACTACACTCAACACATACATTGGTTTGTTTAGTCCACTATTCTCTTCTTCAACCACTCAAATTGATCTAACAACCTATTTTTTTCTTCTTCCAGCTCTTTTAGTTTCTCCTTCAATGCAATTTCTCGTTTATACATAACCCCATCACGTTCGTATCTTTTGTTCAAATCATGAATATACTGCAAAGTTTTTTTGTAGCATTCCTCCTTACGTGGTTTATCAATCCATACCTCAAAATTGTAAAAAGTTTCGTCGGGAATACCATAAAACTTGTTCACACACATCCAGTATCGGCGCCTAACTTCACCATCATCCCAAAAGTCCGCCATCATACATTTTTTACCGTACTGGAACCTTGGTACATAAAGGCGTTCAGACATCTGTTAAAGCGAAAAAAAATCCTGCTTTTATGGAAAGTTTTTCTATTGGTTATTGTTAAGCGCAGAAAATAACTAGAATGCACCCGTTATTTATAGGCAAGGAAACACACATAATGTAGTATTTAATCGCGCTATGCTAACACATAACATAGTATTTAACCGTACTATATATGTTTACATATTTATCAAATATCTTCCTCCTCTGACGGTGTAGTTTTCTAATAATAATTTTAGCGTGAAATTCAAAAGTCTACTAAAAAATTTTCCATTTTTTAATCCAATACTCTTTTTGATTACATGAAAGGGAGGGAGAAATTCATTAATTTACTCAACTAAAAATGATTAAATATCAATAAGATTTAACAAAAATGGAAACATAATTTTATTTGATACATCTTGCAACATAACAAGTACATACATTTATTATAACTACATTACAAAAATCAGTTACTACGTGTATTCTTGATAGTTGGGCACATTAGAAGAACTCCGACCAGGAGCTGGATTACCACCGCCACTCAAACCAGCCGAAGGACATTTTCGACGGTCGTGTCCTGTTTGCGAGCATATACCACATTTGCGCGCATAAACGGTATCACTAACATCCATTTGGTTCCGTATACGCGTTCTCTTCTGCACTTGTATTCGACACAAAACTCCTTGTTACACACCATTTAATATGGTTCCGGCGGCCAATAACGCTCAGCACCCACTGGCTGCAACTGCCCACTATAGGTGTTTAACTATGCAGCAACACTATATTGTTTATCAACGTAGTTGGTTGGCCCTAAACCAACATGTTGAAAGTACCTGATGTCATGTAAGACGGCATGTGGTAGATTGACCATTTTCCACAAGACTATAACCTTCTAGATTCATTTATGGTATGTATATTATTCCCTCGGTTTTGATGGATAGCGGTGCGAACTTCAAAAATATTGTTGTCGTGATCATACTGTAAAAATGAATGCAATGTGCTCGCCTCCTGTATTTTTCTAATCTCTTCATCGGTAGTGGCATAAATTCAACACTCTTTTCCATCAATGACGTTGCAGCTGCAGCCCTTTCAACAAACCTCTCCGCCATTTGTTTGAATGACATCTGCACCATGGCAGTGACAAGAAATCCTCTTGCCGACTTCAATAACCTGCTGAAAGACTCTGACACAGTTGTTGATACCCAATTTTTCCACAAAATATTTTCAAAATTGTATATATACTTTCAAAATCACTCCTTCCAGTAATTGTTATTTTCTCACAGCTTTTCGTATTTTTATCAAATTATTTTACTGTTTATTTAACACTTTATATTCCATAATTATTCATAAATGATATAATTTCAAATCAATTTCTTGCTCAACATGTTATTTATATCCTATTTACTTCCCTTAGGATTTTATTATTTCACAAATTAGCCAATATTGGCATCATTTAGTTAATTTCAGCAGTTTTTGCGATTATAGCACAAATGTGCATTTATACCATTTTAAAGTCAATAAATTATCATTTATAATTTTCATATCTTAGTCAATCGCCTTAATTTCACTTATTTGGTCTCAGTTTATTCTTACACAATTATTAGCTATTTAATTAATTAATTATCTTATTTAATTGGGTATTTAACGTTTAGCCCATTTCTATTTAAATTATAACCAGTTTTAAACCCAACCCACCTGACCCTTTAATACCTAACCAACCCAAACCCTCAAATAACTCGGCCCAACCCCACACTTGATGTGAACCGTTGATCAAATGAGATCAACGGTCCAGATCAGTGTTACCATAGTTAAACCTAATCACTACCCCCCTCCGATCCCTCATTATCTCAACATTCACTCTCTCTCTATCTCTCTCTGTTACGTTCTAGTTCTCTCTAGAAGCCTCCTTTGGCTTCTCTTCTCCGATGGAGTCCGGTCATCTTCTCCGGCTGGTTCTCTCACCAGAAATCATGGCTCCTCATCGTCTCATGGCTATTTGCCCACTTTGCACCAGTCCAGTGATGCTCTGGGGCTCTCAGGCGAGCCTGGAGAGGTCCAACTCACCTCCCATGGTCCCGTGCCACTTTCCGGCCTCCCCGCCCGTTTGAGTAAGTTTACAACCTGTTCCGGCTTAGGCCAGTGTCGTCTTTGAGGTTCTTCTTACTTCTCAGGGTTCCACGAAACCCTAACCCTATGTCTTTTGATAATTCTAGATCTACTTTAGATCTATAGTATTCCGAAGTTTCTTTCTATGTTTTTCTCTGAAAACTTTCATCTTTAAATGATCTTTCAATTTTAAAACTAGGGTTTCACAAACCCCTTTCAAAATTGATTTTCCTTTACTTCTGCTTTAATGTTATTCTATGTTTTTCTTTGTTAATACGTTTTGATTCAAAGTTTCTTACGAAAAATCCCCAATTTTAAGGTTTTTTAGTCCGTCGTGTTTGCTATGTTTAGCCAATCTGTATACTTCTTCTAGGCTCTCTATGTGCTCTATATTTCTTACTCTAATTCATGGTTAGGGTTCCTGATACCCTCTACTGACTCTGCGATGTTTTCTTCGAACCTATGGTTCTGTATGTTCTGTACTGATTTTTTGAATTGTTTCCCTTGATTATGTGATACTTTCCTTGATTATGCATGATTCCCTGTGATTTCAATTACAGTCGAGATTCCCTCGATTAATTTTGAGAATTAAACTCATACTTTGTTTTGTGAATATGCTATCAGTGTGTACTTTCCTTTATTACGTGTTATGAACCTAGTCTTTATTACACACTCCATGCTTTTACTACCCCCCGATATGGTAAGATTACTCTAGTTGATTCCTTTCCCTGATTTAACTCTTATTGGCCCGTTTGAACTTGACTCCCTAATTAAAGGGAGTCCAGGCCTTTAATTGAGACTGATTGGTTATTATTTTCCATAATTATGTTAGACTAGTTATTCCTTACCTTATTCTCTTTACTCGTTTTCAGAATTATAAACACCCTACTCTCTTTATCATAACACAACCAATAGATACATGAACACACACACACAAATAACACTCATATTGCTCTGAACTCTCACCTGCTTTGCTGCATATTCTCTCTTGTTCTTTTGGCTACTCAATCGGCTGAAAGCCAAGACTGAACAACTTATTGTTGCTCTATTGCTCTACATACCACTGTCCTATTTCTCTACTTCTCTGCACCTTGCCGTTCTATTCTTACTCCTAACTGGTATGTTTCTAGTTTAAGTTTATAGCATCCAATTCAACATGTTTCTGTTTGTATTGAGGTTTTAATTATGGTTTTGTTGTTTGCCTCGCAGCTAGTGTGTTTGTCTTACCCCTATGACCTTTCTTTCATTTTGTGTTCAACATATCTATTTGTCTATGTGATTCCCATTTCCCTTTAGTCTAACATGTCTATTGCTTTCCCTTATATGTTTCCATCATGAATCTGTCTGACTCTTAACACTATGAGCATGTACCCCCTAATACTTCGTTATTATGTAAATCCTAATCCTGGACCTAATAAGTGACTCTGTTTGACACCCCTCAATCTGATGCTGTTAGATTCCTGGCATGAACATTCTGTGATAACTAGGCTGTGATTGTTTAAATCATATAGCACCAGCCTAAGGACTATTTGTGTGTAAGTTTGCCTCTACTATGTGACTTATTTGTCCCCCAGTCCCCCTATCCCTGTTTGTCTTTGTTCCTAAACCATGTATGTTCTGGGTTGCTGATTGTCCTGTTTCTTTCTTCTGCAAACCAGTTTTCATAAAACAAACTCTCATGTTGTTCTCTGAAGCTATTTTTCAACATAGTTATTTCCAAAAGCTACTTTTCAAACTCAACTCTTTTCTAAACTATAGGCACATCTCACTACTCTTTGCTCTAAGTTCAGCCCCCCTTCGTGTGAGCACTGCCTTGGGGACCATTTGAGTACCCATTGAACTCTGACACACAAGGCTGGCATTCCACACTGCACTTACTCATTCCTGGCTAGGGTAATTGGGCGTGAGCGCTGCCTGGGGTCTTCTGAGATCCTTAGGAAATCTGACGCACCTGGGTTACAAAAGGTCATGGCATATGGCATTGTTGGATCTGAGGAATTGGGCCTACTGTTAGGACTTCTATAGTGTAACTTCTTAATTTCCTTATTTATGGAGTTTGTGCAAGGCTGGTCTGTAATAACTAATTGTAAAAAACGGTTATGGGCTGGATAGTGAAATGGGCGGGGTTGTGCATGCTTAGTATAATTATGGGTAGAAATCATGCTATAGGATTTATTTTTGTATATGTGTGCAATATCTATCATGCTAAGTAATACTTGCCATGCATGCATTAGAGAACATGTTTTACGTCCGTTTATCTCAGCATCTTTGCCATACTCATGCCTCACTTAGAAATCTTGTTCGTAGTTAAATAACTATAAAATGGTTGTTATAATGTTACTGTCTCTGCATCTTCACAATTACCATGTCTAGAAATCCTGTTTTAGGTTAAAAAATTAATCGTCAATATTTGCATTAGAGATCATGTTACCCTAGGAAGTCATTCTTAGCATGCTCATATTACCTATGCTAAACTCATGTGTTAAGGACATACTGCTATTTGCATTAGAAATCATGTGCTAGGTTCAACAACTTAACTTCTGTATTTCCTGTTTCGAGTCAAAAGATGTGTTACTAAGTAAATTCCGCCCTAAAATAATAATAGATTCTGATTTATGAAAACGTTTGTGAATTTAGAAAATCATGCATAGGTTGCATCATTCTACACCCTGTATGCATTTAGATATCCTGTTTTGTAGGACACTGCATTCACATTAGTTTAAATACTCATTCCTTTACCACGATTAAGTCTAAACATGATAATTGGAGTTTGTTAAACCCGCCTAGGCAAGCCTTAGGCATTAAGAGTATTAAAATTGGGAAAATTGTCTCTTTGTATTGTTTGATTAATTAGAGATCAGAATTCATAGTCTAGAACTGGTAAAAAGATTTCTTCTGAAACTCAGTGATCAGACTGCCCCATTACTGTATTCTCACTTAGACATCCTGCCTTAGGTTCTAAAATTAAAAGACCTCATTGTGTTTGAGTCGTGCTAGTTATGTGTATTAATTTGTGGAGGGATTCATGAGCCTCATATCTGCTCCTGTGTGTCTTTTATACTTGCAGTCCTAAATGTTTTATTTGTCGCTTAGAATTTGTCCTTTAAACCTAGGGGTTCTGCCTAGTACCTACCCTTTGGGATAGTAGTCGTAACTTCCTCCAGGACTGATAAGATGGGATGGGTAATAACACGCAATAGAATCCGTGACCAACATACGCTTTAATTACCTTCACGAGGTGGGAAGGGTAGAATATGGATATGATGACAGGTGCGCTAATAACATGTTTAGCCCCTCTTCGAGGAGTGATTACCGGGTACTGTATTGATGTGATTCGTATTACTTTAAACCTAGGATATTTTCTCAAATTTTTACTTCTAATTTCTTTTAAACTTTCAATAGAACCCCAATACTTGTTTGAAATCCCCTCTTACGTGAGCCTTTCTTGTTATCTGCTTATTGTTTGAATTCACGAAACCATTTGGCCGGGACCTACAGTTGTGGATCCTGAGGGGTGCCTAACACCTTCCCCTTAGGATAACTTCAAGCCCTTACTCAATCTATGGTAATGCAAACTAGTTCATGAGTTAACTACTCAAGGTGCCCTAACGCACCACAAAATCGTTAGGTGGTGAGTCTTCCTTTAACTTCTTCCTTCCAAAGGAGTTTGTCCCAAAAATGTCCTGAACCCGATCTCCGCGAGGAAAGAAGGGGGGAGCGACAGCATGGCGACTCTGCTAGGGATTTTAGACTTTTACCATTTCAAATTGTTTCGTGAATTTATGACTTTATTTTAAATACTTGCACCCTTTCCTATTCCCTTTGCATGCGATTAATTGTTTACTTCGAGTATTTATTTTTCAAAAACGTAATTGACATGTCTCTTTGTTTCCTTTTTGTAACTACTTTAAATCATTATTACTGTTTTTACCGCTTTCTTTAACGTGAAAATACGTGACAACTTGTTTTAAATACTTATTGCATAAATCATGCCCAACATTCATACTCCACTCGTGCCAAAAAAAATACTATAGCAACTCTGATGAGTGGTTGCTCTCTTCCTACATTATTACCCCCTAAATTCGGAAAGGCTTATTAGCGGTAAAACCAGTCGATCAGTGGTACAATCGACGGTTCCGTGCCTTCCCCCTTTGAGTTATCCGCTCAAAGGTACCAGTCTAAAACCACATAGAAAACTTACTCTGTCGAACTGTTACATGCATCATGGTCAAACCTAGTCAAAGCTAAAGTGTTGTCCATATGATAGCTTTAAATATAGCCTTATCCATAAGTCCACCAGGTTTCCCTAAGCCCAAACGACGCCCTCACGTTCTATGCATTTATTTGGAGAACTAAATGTTTCTTGCTAATTATTGACGTTAAATAGTCAAGTCCGGTGGGGGTAAGGGCCTAACCTATTTGTTTTGCAGAAAAAATGAGGCACGAAGTCCTAGATTCGGCATGGTCTCCAACATTCACCCAAAATCGCTGAGTTGGTGGGAGGATTTACACTCTAGCGACAAAGCTATCATCATGAAACATTTGGGTAATCTACTATCACTTATGGAAATCCAGCCTAACAAAATGATAGTAGAGGCTGCTACCCTATTCTGGGATCGCGAAAGGTCTGTATTCTGCTTTGGGAGAATCGAAATGGCACCGTTGATAGAAGAGATTTGAGGGTTGGCTAACCTAGTATGGGAAACACCGGGTTTGCTGATGCTTGAGAACCGCACAGGTAAAAGTTTCCTCAAAATGATGGGTCTGAAAAAGGACGTGGAGTTGGTATGTCTGGAGGATTCGTACATTCCTTTTGATTACCTGTACGAACGGTATGGCTACAGCAAATCATACCGTACCTATCATGACGAGTTTGCTATCACCTCTCTGGGACATGTCCATGTCCATCGCCGAGTGTTTGTGTTTATGGTCTATTTTTTGGGATTGATCGTGTTCCCGATGAAGAAACAAATGATCCGTACCAGGTTAGCCATGGTAACTAATACCATAATGGAAGGGTTAAATGGGAAATATTTCAGCATTGTGCCCATGATCGTTGCACATATGTACTGGGCTTTAGAAAAATGTCAACAAGGAGCAAACTTTTTGAAGGTTACAATATGTTACTCCAACTCTAGCTTGTAGAACATCTCCAAAAAGGGGAATATCGACAGGACATCCACCGCCGAATGTGGGATGACCACATCGCTTTCCATCACCCAAAGCGAATGAACTATATCCCTGACATGTTCGCTCAAACTGAGGACGCTGAAGGATGGGTCAAGCTCTTTGATAACCTGACTGAAGAACGGGTTCACTAGATGTTCGAATGGTTTCCAACGGATGAGTTCATCATTCGATCCCGAGATGCATCATTTCTCGTATTGATTGGTCTCAGAGGGACCTACCCTTACGTCCCTCTTTGAGTTATGAGGCAAGCATGAAGGAAATACGTCATCCCTAGGGTCGAGAAGATGAGCCATCTCCGAGCCGACTTTCAAAACAATGACAGTCCTCACAGGTGCAAAGCTCAGCACCTATGGCACTGCAAGGTTATACTCGAGAAAGACATCATCAAACCGGACATGTATCACTCCAGTTATACCCCTTCCTATCCGGGTTGGTTAGAAGAAGATCTGGGTGGTCAGAGCAAGCCAGGGTACGTCCGAGGTCACAGGGTTCTAGATGAAAGGGCTGAAGCACAAGTCAAATTCAACCAGTTGTGTAAAAGGATCCATGATAATAAGGATGATCACCACAAGATACATGAATCCAACAAAATACTGATCGAGGAATGGAAGGAAATGGCTATTAGCGCCAACAAAAGGCTGGGATATTTGGAACGAGGTATAATCGATTTAGAAGAAAAGTTCATCAAAAGGGTTGAAGATTGTCAAAAGGTTGAGGGAGCCGTAGGGGGATATTTAGCCAGAACTTATCTGCTGCTGGGACTTCGCGAGCTGGGAAGGCTGTTAGAAGAAAGCAAGAATGCCGAATCTGGGGAAGGTCCTTCTGGGACCAAGTAGATAGGGATGTCTTTATTTTTCCAACAATGTAATAAGGCCAATGGCCATTATTGTTTTTTTTTCGTCTGTCGTTTTAGGGTTCATCTATTTATCTTATCAATAAAATGAGGCATTTAGCATTTTAAGTTCTCCAAATCAATTTGTCTCTAGGCCTACCTCAGGCGCAAAGAGGTCCCCCAACTTAGGGCACGCTTTCATTTCTGCATTGAAGTGTTTAAATACTGCAATACCCTTTTCATAATCCTCACTGACTTGGTTACCTTTTGTTTTTATTTTTTCTTACTCCCCTCCCCAAAGGTTAGTTTGTACATTCTGGCATCATCAGCCTATCGCAACATATCCAAGGGCCCTCCACCTACTCCTCCCCTAGTCCTCCTAAGGACAAAAACAAAGGCAAAAGTAAGATGGAAGAGTCTAGCAGCATCATAAAGGAGAATGTGATTGAAAGGGTAGAGGCCACTGATGGTCGAGGTATTCAGGTCCTGCATGAGAATATGTCGCCACTTGAACAAAAACTGTTGAAGTTTCAAGAAGAACTAGATTAGGTCCGGAATCTGGCCTGCTTATCATTTTCCCTCAACGTCCCTGATGTCAACCTTCCAAATGCTCAAAACCCCACACCCCCACAAAATATCCCAAGACAGCAAAACCATCACACCACTCCCCCAAAGAACCAAAACCTTCCGACACAGTACAATGCTTGCCACACCACAAATAACACCCCACCGCTCATCCCAGAACCTCAAAATCTCACAAAAGACCATTTCCACACCTATAACAATCCCATCTATGTGGAAACCATGACCCATTCCACTCCGCCTATCCCACAGATGTCCGAGTCTGATGAAAAGGATTTACTTATCAGGAACCTGGCCGAAGAGCTTAAGAAACTGACTAGTTGAGTTCAGGGTGTTGAAGGGACCAAAGGGATCGAAGGGTTGAACTATGAAGACCTTTGTATCCAACCTAATGTCGAACTGCCCGAGGGGTACAAACCTCCAAAGTTCGAAATGTTTGACGGTACTGGTGATCCGAGAGTTCATCTGAGGGCCTATTGCGACAAATTGGTCGGCGTGGGAAAGGATGAAAGAATCCGCATGAAGCTGTTCATGAGGAGTTTGAAGGGAGATACACTGTCTTGGTACATCAGCCAAGACCCCAAGAAATGGTCAAACTGGGTAGGCATGGCGTCTGATTTCATGGACAGGTTTAGGTTTAACACAGAGAATGCACCGGATGTGTTTTACATTCAGAATTTGAAGAAGAAGCCTACAGAAACCTTTCGCGAGTATGCTACTCGATGGAGGTCAGAAGCCACTAAAGTCAGACCTGCTCTAGAAGAAGAACAGATGAACAAGTTCTTTGTCCGAGCTCAGGACTTGCAGTATTATGAACGGTTAATGATGGTTGAGGGCCGCAAGTTTTCTGACATCATCAAATTGGAGGAGCGGATTGAAGAAGGTATCAAAAGCGGTATGGTCACAAATTTTGAAGCCTTGCAAGCCACTAACGAGGTTCTACAGTCCGGTGGTGTATCTAAGAAGAGAGATGTGGAAGTCGTAATGGTTGCACAAAGAACCAAGTCCCTACTCAAGTACCAAACTTATCCGACACCTCCAATAACATATCACCCCTCACCAAATTACCAAGCTCCACCACCAAATTACCAAGCTCCATCGCCAAATTACCAAACTCCAGCACCTTCCTACCAAACTCCACCACCCACATATCAACCTGTTTCGCCCAAATATCCACAACCTACTCCTATCTACCACACTTATAATTCCCATCCATCTCATTACCAATCCCCTCCTGCACGCCAAAACTTCCTTAGACCTCGTCCCAATTTTGATCGTCGTCCTCCAAAACAATATAACGCCATAGCCGAGCCCATTGACCAGCTATATGAAAAACTCAAAGCCGCTGGTTATGTTACACATACCCCTGCTGCCACCCTTGAGAATCCCTCTCAGTGGGTTAACCCAAACAAATCATGTGCATACCATTCCGGCATGAAGGGACACACCTTCGAAGAATGTCTTTCTCTGAAGGACAAAAGACAGGCTCTCATTGACAATAAGATTATTGTGGCAAAAGACCCCGCTCCAAATATTTGCGACAATCCTCTGCCAGACCATAAGGGTAGAGGTGTCCATATGATTGAAATAGAAGATGATTGGGACCCCGAGGGGTCAATCGGGTTGATCACAGAAGGCGATGACCCAAAGAAATCCGCTGTCACTCTCAAACCAATCATAGTCCAGATTTAGCCATCTGAGGCCTATAAGGTAAATATGCCATTCGAGTTTGAAGCAGAACCACCGGCAAAGTCACAAGTGCCAATTGAAGTTGAGTTTGTATCTCCAGCAAATACACCAGCTTCATTCGAGGTCGCAAACTTTCCACCCCGAACACACATTCCATTTGAAATAAAGATGGCTGCACCAATTCCGGTGGCAATGTTAACCACGCCACCCTTCTACTCAAACGCTATTCCTTGGGACTACATGGTCGAGGCAAGAAGGAAAAGAAAGGCCAGGTCTGAGGAAGCTATCGCAGCACAGGGTGTGACTAGAACTGGTAGGGTCTACACCCCTTAGCATCTGGCCGAGTCGAGCAAGCAGGCCGCCCACCGGCCTCCCCTTATTGAGACAGGTCCGATGACCTTTGGAGAAAGATACAAGCGAAGGAGTATTCAGTCATCGACTAGCTGAACAAGACACCAACACAAATATCCATTTTCTCTCTGCTGCAGAATTTCGAAACACACAGGAATACTTTGTTGAAAGTGTTGAGTGAAGCATATGTGCCAAACAACATCACTAGTGGGGAAATGGCCAATATGGTAGGCCAGGTACTGGAGAGTGATAGAATCACTTTTCATGAGGATGATTTACCACCTAAAGGATTGGGGCACAACAAAGCGCTGCACATCACCGTGCAGTGCGAGGATCATTTCATCACAAGAATCTTGATCGACGGAGGTTCCAGTCTTAACATCTTTCCGCTGATAAAACTAAAGAAATTGGACAGAGGGCTACATGAGATAAAGGATGGGGCGATCAATGTGAAGGCTTTCGACGGTTCTCAGAGGTCCACCATAGGGGATATCAGTCTATGTCTACAGATGGGACCGACTTGGTTCGAAGTGAATTTCCAGGTGATGGATGTTCCAGCATCCTACAACCTGTTATTTGGACGACCCTGGATTCATGATGTTGGGGCCGTGGCATCAACACTACATCAGGCGGTAAAATTCGAATGGAACCACCAAGAGGTGATTATTCATAGTGACGGTAGCAACCCCATTTATGGCTGTCAAACTATTCCGATGTCGAACTCTGATGCACCTGGGTTACAAAAGGTCATGGCATATGGCATTGTTGGATCTGAGTACTTGGGCCTACTGTTAGGACTTCTATAGCGTAACTTCTTAATTTCCTTATTTATGGAGTTTGTGCAAGGCTGGTCTGTAATAACTAATTGTAAAAAATGGTTATGGGTTGGATAGTGAAATGGGCGGGGTTGTGCATGCTTAGTATAATTATGGGTAGAAACCATGCTATAGGATTTATTTTTTTATATGTGTGCAATAGCTATCATGCTAAGTAATACTTGCCATGCATGCATTAGAGAACATGTTTTACGTCCGTTTATCTCAGCATCTTTGCCATACTCATACCTCACTTAGAAATCATGTTCGTAGTTAAATAACTATAAAATGGTTGTTATAATGTTACTGTCTCTGCATCTTCACGATTACCATGTCTAGAAATCCTGTTTTAGGTTAAAAAAATTAATCGTCAATATTTGCATTAGATATCATGTTACCCTAGAAACTCATTCTTAGCATGCTCATATTACCTATGCCAAACTCATGTGTTAAGGGCATACTGCTATTTGCATTAGAAATCATGTGCTAGGTTCAACAACTTAACTACGCTTCCGTATTTCCTGTTTCGAGTCAAAAGATGTGTTACTAAGTAAATTCCTCCCTAAAGTAATAATAGATTCTGATTTATGAAAATGTTTGTGCATTTAGAAAATCATGCGTAGGTTGCATCATTCTACACCCTGTATGTATTTAGATATCCTGTTTTGTAGGACACTGCATTCACATTAGTTTAAATACTCATTCCTTTACCACGATTAAGTCTAAACTGGATAACTGGAGTTTGTTAAACCTGCCTAGGCAAGCCTTAGGCATTAAGTTTATTAAAATTGGGAAAACTGTCTCTTTGTATTGTTTGGCTCATTACAGATCAGAATTCATAGTCTAGAACTGGTAAAAAGATTTCTTCTGAAACTCAGTGATCAGACTGCCCCATTACTGTATTCTCACTTAGACATCCTGCCATAGGTTTTGAAATTCAAAGACCTCTTTGTGTTTGAGCCGTGCTAGTTATGTTTATTAATTTGTGGAGGGATTCATGAGCCTCATATTTGCTCATGTGTGTCCCCTATACTTGCAGTCCTAAATGTTTTATTTGTCGCTTAGAATTTGTCCTTTAAACCTAGGGGTTCTGCCTAGTACCTACCTTTTAGGATAGTAGTCCTAACTTCCTCCAGGACTTATAATATGGGACGGGTAATAGCACGCAATAGAATCCGTGACCAACATACACTTTAATTACTTCACGGGGTGGGAAGGGTAGAATATGGATATGATGACCGGTGCGCTAATACCACGTGTAGCCCCTCTTCGAGGAGTGATTACCGGGTTTTGCATTGATGTGATCTGTATTACTTTAAACCTAGGATATTTTCTCAAATGTTTACTTCTAATTTCTTTTAAACTTTCAATAAAACTCCAATACTTGTTTGAAATCCCCTCTTACATGAGCCTCGCTTGTTATCTACTTATTGTTTGAATTCACGAAACCATTTGGTCGGGACCCACTGTTGTGGATCCTGAGGGGTGCCTAACACCTTCCCTTTAGGATAACTTCAAGCCCTTACTCAATCTCTGGTAATGCAAACTAGTTAATGAGTTAACTACTCAAGGTGCCCTAACGCACCACAAAATAGTTAGGTGGAGACTCTTCCTTTAACTTCTTCCTTCCAAAGGAGTTTGTCCCAAAAATGTCCTGAACCCGATCTCCGCGAGGAAAGAAGGGTGGCGCGACAACACTTGTAGTCGGAATTCTCCATCTTCTGCCACCATCCGCATGCAAAGTTCACTTGTCAAGCTCATGTCGCATCAACCAACGATATGCTCTCTCGTCTTCCTGCCTGATAGATTCCATGTGCCTATGGAATTTATGCTCTTGGTGGTCTGTTGCTGCTATCCACATCAAATCATGCAGATCCTTGTTGGAATGTGTCTTATGGAAATTGGCCTTCAGGTGCCTCACACAGTAACAGTGGTAGGCATAAGGTTCTTTCCATGTAGGCAAATTCTCTACAGAACTTAAGATACCACCATGCCCATCAGATATTAGACAAATACCTGAACGTTGTTTGACAACGTGCTCTTTCAAATGGTTCAAAAATAGCGTCCACGTCTCTTGGCTTTCATTGGCACAAATAGCAAAAGTTATAGGAAATATTTGTCCATTAGCATCTATTGCAATGACGATCAACAACTTGATATCATACTTTCCATAGACATGAGTGTCGTCTATGGATATTACCGACCGGCAATGCGGAAAACCATCAATTGTTGGTTTAAATGCCCAGAACAGGTAATTGAATATATATTCTGGTCTTCCCAGACTCCGCTCAAGCTTCCATTCAATAACCATCCCGGGTTTAAAGTGTTGCAATGCGGCCATGTACCTGGGTAGAGCTGCAAATGACTTATCCCAGTTACTATAAAGAATTTCAAACGCACGTTTGCGCCCGGGAACTGTCTTTCTTTTAGTAATGGTATGGCCATATTCTTGGTGGACTGATGTAATGCACTCTTTGATTTTATACCTTATGGACGCTTCAAGGTATAGAATAAGGACAAGAGAAATCAAGTCAATATCCAAGTTGTAGTGATTCCCATTGAATGTGTCCATTTCACATCTGTGGGTGGCAATGTATTTACCCACTTTCCACAGACCTGTGTTCTTCTTGATTGCACGCAGCATCCAATGACAACCCGTAAACTATCTGCAGCAAAAAACCTTGTATATATCCGAACTTGACTCCCATACTGTCATCTCACGATACTCTTTTACGCTGTACATTTTTGCCGCCCTGCTTAGGCGCACTTTATCAGGAAAAAACATGCCATTTTCCAGCACCATCGGTCTAGAATCATTCCACATTGCTGTTCGAATTTCATCAAAATCCCTTGTGAGAGCATCCACATCCGGCATACTTGGGAAATGACCAATGTAGAGAATTTGCCTTGAATGAAACGACACTTGGGACTCGTATACTCTTGGTATAACGGGGTGTGGAGCATAATCCCTCATCAAAACAGGTCCTTTATTATCTTCCTCCTCATCACCATCCTCACGGGGGAAAGGTGTGTCGTCTCCGGAATCATCGGCATTATTGTTATAATCATTGTTCTCTTCCTCACTCTGTGCATCTGCCAGATCCCGATTTAATATGTCGTCTTCGGGCAATTGAGTCAGGACAGATGGTTCAACCTGCTCGTTTTCACTACACAAATAACAAAATAATAAGCTACTCGAATTAATAAATACGTTCCATATAGCTGTATCACTTCACTTACAAGTCGTAATGTGTTGACATTCCTTGATGGACATTATCTTGTTGGTGATGACTCCTGGATGGACCACCATGATCCAACACACCAAAACTAGGCATATTCCAACTGGGCGTGGGTTCATAACGTATAGAATTCATATCTGGCCGGTACCCTTTGTGGAATATATGAGCGTTAATACATATTCAATACAACAACAAAAAATATTGTAACACAAAGAAAAATTGAAGTTTACCACTCGTCTTGTGGATTATGTAAAGCAGAAGATAAATTATTTCCTCGCTCCTCATTCGCCCGTGGTGATAAGTTTAAATCAGGCCAAACTCTTTCAGTTGGAACCTATCCAGCAAAAACTGCTCCAGAATAACCACCCAATGACTGAGGGTTATCCCTACTATGCTTAACCTCATTATTGCGAACGTCTTCAACCTTGACGTACATTTCCAACATATTTTATTACAAGAAATTCCCCGGTATTCATCCGAAGTCCTCAAAAAATTCCTCAAAGTTTCATCATCATCGATGTTAAACTCAGCGTGACAAGCAACCCCTTGCGGAGTAACGTAATACATATATCTTCCGGTTATTTTAGGGTTCACTGAATGTCTCCTCACACTTATTTTTTTACATAACAACGATACCAATGTATCGTACTCCATTGTAAGTGGCAATTTAATATGGCATTATGGAGATAAACTATAGCTCACAGTGTTANCCCCCCCCCCCCAATATAATGAAACCCTTACTTTTCGCTCTTCAGTCATTATGAAAAAATGCTTTAGAATTTAACACGAAGAAAAATTTTAACAGGAGTTAGGAATATTTTTTAATGGATTTTTGTAAAATCCTAACGCCTTTAAATAAGGCAATGCTTAGCTTGGGGGATTGAATTTTTTTCCCGGTATAACGCTCTTATAAAGGGTGTTATACCCCTTTGAATTATTGTTATGTCAGTTAAATGCATGAGTTATTGGTGGACCCACAAAATAGGTATAGCCCGCTTTATAAATGCGCTATACATATATATCGTTGTTATGTATAGCGCTCTTTTAAAGAGCGTTATACATAGATATGTCACTCTTTTGTTTTACACTTATTTCGGTCCTACTTGTCAAAAAGAACCACATTTAGGTTCTAGGCGGGTATTGATAGCTTATATTATGTGTGGAGGAAATAAAGAATTGTAGAGAGCTTTCAAAGATTTTGATAATAAAAATATTTTTCCTTCAAATTGGTATCAGAGCTTCTACGATTTTAGGAGAATCAATTAGTCTCCGCTGTGGGCGGGCGGGGCTAGCCAATGCATGTCGCCCGTCTAGCCATTGAATGTGTTGGCAAACGTCGGGCGAATAATATACGCATGAGAAAAATCATGCTGAGAAGGATTGGGAAAAAATTCAAGTTCAAAGAGACGCTGTCAAATATGGAAAAAAGTAAGAAACTCTTTTCTATAAAATTGGAGAGTAGCGGCTAAAAAATAATGATTTGAGAGCCGGTGACAGATACATCAATAATTGGATGTTGGTGACAAAGTGCATCAACGGGTGTTGAAGACAAGTGCTTCAACAAAATTGAGTGTTGGTGACAAAGAATTATGTGTGGAGATGTGTGAGAATTATAGAGTGCTTTCAGAAATTTAATTATATAATATTTTTCCTTCAATTGAGTTTAATAAAAAAGTAATTAAATGTATTACCTAAACTAAGTGAAATTAATATCTCGTAAAAGTAAAATACTACTCCCTCCGTCTCATATTATTTATTATAATTCTCTTATACACGCCCCTTAAGAAAATTAATTAGGATGAGATTTTAACTACTTTAGCCTTATGCATATCTTAATATCTGAGTATTTGAACAAAGTTATTCATAATTAATTAAAGTGTTTGTAATCTTCAAGAATATTATTACTAAGGGTAAAAAAAAAAATTATCAATTTTGTCTTGAACTTCTAAAGTGATAAATAATTTGAGATAATTATTTTTAGTAACCATGACTGATAATATGAGACGGAGGGAATAATAATTTTGATGAGTTAAACTGCATTGATAATGTAAATATTTATTAATGCAAAAGAGGGGGAAAAAAAGAAATATTGGTTAGTAGTGTAAAAACTCTAAATTGAATGACGCAAGCAGTCAAAAGAAATGAAAACAAGGGCCCGCAGTTGCGCAGGCGCGGCAACAAACTCCCATACAAGTTTCCAACCGTTTCTTCACTCTCCACTTACGTTCGGTTCCACTCTCTAGTTGCGAATTCCCATGATTTAAGCTCATTTAATTCAATTCAATCAAAGTTAATATACACAAGCACTCTCTCTCTCTCTCTCTATAAAATTGATACTCATAATTCTCTTTTTTGCATGTGCATGTAAACCGAAATTAAAGTGGTGGATTTTTGGTTACATCCACATAGTGTTTACAATTCCCAGTTTCCTTAATTACTCCACCCTTTTTCTTTTCTTTTTTGTTTTTGAAAAAAGGAAATTCATTTTCTCTGATTAATAAATGAAGAGGTTGAAGAAAAGCTTCAGTGATGAGGCACATGAGTCAGTGTCATCAGATCGGGCTATTTGTAATATGGTTTCAGAGGCGAGATGGGGTTTGAATCCCATGAAATTTATGGGATTTGTCTTAATTTGTTTGATGGTTTTGACGGTTGTATTCTCGACCTCTGTTTTACTCAGAGACTTGCCTTCTGATAGCAGCCTCAGGATTTTGGCTGAAGCTAGACTCTTTGATGTTATACCTCCAAATGGTACTTTGCCTTTTCTTTTGTGCTTGATTATACTACTTTTTTAGTAGAATAGATACAACACGCATGCACATTAAGGATGGATGTGGTATGTGAGCAGCGATAAGGCTTTACCTGACGTTAACTCTGCATTAATGTGGTGTGTAAGTATATAATTTTTAGAATATTGTGTTCAATATAACATATTATACAGTAATAAAATTTCTTGGTGTTGCAGTGTCAGATGTCACTACTTGAACTAATGTCTTGACTACCAGTGGCGGACCCAGGATTTGTGCAAGCGGGTTCAATCTTAAAAGTATATAACTTTAGCCACCACTTGGTACCGCCACTGCTGACTACACCAACTGGTTTAAAATCCTGGATTGCACAAGCATTGCAATGTACTCTGATGAAGTGTTGCTTAGGTTTACTACTGGCAGTAATGGAGTAAAAGATTTTGGTTTGAGAACCACATATTATTGTATAAAGTGCTTTGCACCCAAAATAACTAACGTCGGAATTGTTCGTTAGCAATAATAATTTGTTGGTCTGAAAAGCATGAATGAAATTAAGATTGAAATTCACATAAGTCCATGAAGCAGATTATCAGCAGAGCTGTAGGATTGGTATTAGTAGTACAAAGATTTATGTGCTTTTGATTTTTATATCCTTCTGTGCTACGGTTGCATCTTAGTATAGTTGCAAACTGCACTATTGTTGTTTGGCTCACAGCTGATTCATTTGCTGTTCCATTAGTGAATCCAGTTTCAATAACAAGAGAAAGTCCGAGTACATTCTCTTTTTCTGCTACGATGTTAGGTTAGGGGTGTAAATGGATACTTGTTTGAAGACAACGTAATGGCTTCAAGTGCCTTCTGTAGATTGAAACAAAATACAGCTATTAGGTGAGCCCAGGATCCTAGATTTGATTTTGTGCTTATTTATTCTCGTTTGTTTGTTTGGATTAGCCTAGCATATCTGGCTTCACATATACACACTCTTAATAGTGTGAGGAAAGTTAAAAGGCCCCAATGCTTTTGAAGATTTAATCGGTAGAATAATGCTAAAGCTGAAAACCAAGGTTGGCCGCAGAATAATCAGTTTCAGTCATTTAAATTTTGCTTGTATGGGGCATTATCACATCATTCTACTTAAAAATTGACCAATCATTTGTTGCATTCTTGCATAGTATAGTAGGCAGATATTCTCTCTCTCTCTCTCTCTCTCTCTATATATATATATATATATAATGTTTTGCTTTGTTTCTCTCTCTCTCTCTCTCTTTGCTTTGTTTATATAATGTTTTGCTTATATGCTTGCTCTTATAATTTGATTGTGGATATAATAGCTAGAAAATGGTTGTGATCGTGACTGTGCTACTGATAAGATGATAGATGTTTTGTGCCTTTTGGAGCGTGGCTTCCTTATAATATGTAAATAAGTTTCTTTTCTTGTTTAATTTCTTTTTTGGTTTTTTCAGCCACAGTTTCAGAAGATGGTAGTCATCGGCCAGTCATGGTGCAGAAAGATAAACTGCTCGGTGGCCTTCTTCCTTCTGGATTTGATGAAAGATCTTGTCTGAGTAGACATGAGTCAGTCTTATATCATAAAGAACTGCGCCAGAAGCCTACTTCTTACCTCATCTCAAGGTTACGGAACTATGAGGCTCTCCATAAGCGATGTGGACCTCATACAGAATTATACAACAGAAGTGTCGAGCTTATCAAATCTGGTCAATACAGAGGTTCTGCAGATTGTAATTACTTAGTTTGGATATCCTATAGTGGTTTAGGAAATAGGATACTAACCTTAGCTTCTGCTTTCCTATATGCTCTGCTTACAAATCGAGTCCTACTTGTTGATCCTGGAGTTAATATGCCTGATCTCTTCTGTGAACCATTTCCGGACGTTTCTTGGTTACTTCCTCCAGATTTCCCTATAATCAGTAAGTTTAGTACCTTTGATCAGAAATCTCCTCATTGCTATGGTTATATGGTGAAGAATGATATCGTCGACAATTCATCTGGCTCGATAGTACCTCCCTTCATCTACCTTCATTTAGATCATGATTATGATGATCAAGATAAATTATTTTTCTGTGACGAGGATCAAAGTTTTATCCAGAAAATCCCTTGGCTAGTCATGAGGACCGATAATTATTTTGTGCCTTTTCTTTTCTTGATCCCATCATTTGATCAAGAGTTAAATAATCTTTTCCCGGAAAAAGAAACCATATTCCACTTTCTGAGTAGATACCTTTTCCATCCCACAAATTCTGTATGGGGGCTTGTTATGAGGTATTATCAAGCTTATTTAGCCCAAGCAGATGAGAAACTAGGAATTCAAATTAGAGTCTTTGATGCAGGTGTTGGTCCTTTTAAGTATTTTCTGGATCAGATCTTCGCTTGTACAACGAAGGAGAATCTGCTGCCACGAATTAACCGAGGGGAGCTTATAGTCAACCCATCCGGGAAGACGATAGCCGTCCTGATAACTTCTCTAAGCCCCGGATATTTTGAAGAGTTCCGAAACATGTACTGGGAGCATCCAACTGTGACAGGAGAGATAGTTGGCGTTTACCAGCCGAGTCAGGAGAAACATCAACAAACTGAGAAGCTTATGCATGATAGGAAGGCGTTGGCAGAAATGTATCTACTGAGTTTAACTGACAAATTGGTTACAAGTGCATGGTCGACTTTCGGATATGTGGCTCATGGTCTTGGAGGTTTGAAGCCTTGGATCCTATACAAGCCTGAGAACAAGACAGCCCATAATCCGCCTTGTGTTCGAGCTGCATCATTGGAGCCGTGTTTCCATGCCCCACCTTACTATGATTGCAAAAAGAAAACTGGAACAGATACAAGTAAAATTGTTCCTCATGTGAGGCACTGCGAGGATGTGAGCTGGGGCTTAAAGCTGTTTGACCAAAATAATGAGTTATAACCATGTAGGCTGTTAGCTGTATTCGCTTGTGTAAAGTTGAGTCAGAAAGGTTTTCTTCTTTCAAGTTGCATTTTTCTCTCTGGAGAAATGAAAGCTGGCCAAGAGTTGATCAAATCTTGGTCTTCAGGTTTGAATTTTTTTTGTTTTCACTCTGCATTGAGAAGACGAAAACCTTGTTAGCAGATCCAAAGAGTGCGCGGAATGATATTTTGCAAATCTTTCTACTTGAAAAGGTATATAAATAGCTTGATAGCACCATCAAGTTCTTAGTTGTGCAACAATATAGTAAACAACTGGCTGTATGCTGTTGGTTTTAGTTGTCCAACCTTAGTATAATTTCATCTATGTTTGAAGAGTCGCTACTTGGTTAAGTTAGAATAATCCTTATTCCTTTGGGTAGTATACATGAGATTTTACTTGTATGTTTTCTGTTTCACTTTTGAACACCTTCATAGACATAGGAGATTCTATGGGAGATATGTCTATGACTGCCGCATCTTGATTCTTTATTCTTCATTTCAGGACAGGCAATGGTGTCTTAGACATGATTTCATTCTCATGCACTACAAATTGATCATTTTTATCAAATCTGACAATAGATGAAAGCTAACCATACTAACAACAAAAATCAGTGTTTTGTTTTTTTTCAAAAGTACTTTTGGTGAGAAGCAATTTGCGTTTGACTAATTAATTTGAAAACACTTCTAAGCAGCAATTAGTGTTTCGTCAAACTTTTAAAAAGTGCTTCTAAGTGTATTGTTCTCAAAAGTGATTCTGGGAAGTAGCTACTTTTTTCTGCTTCTCCAAAAATATTTTTTCTTCTACTCAAAAAAGCACTTCTTTTGAAAAATGTGCTTTTCAACTCGGAGAAACTTGACCAAACAGACTAAGGCTAAGGCTTTGCGAAATTAGCTACAGAATACCCAAGTCTTTTAGTTGTGATTTGTAAACTGATTTGAGACAAACTGACGAGCCATTTGGTTCTGAATTTACTCGGTTAAGTTTAATGCGAATATTCTCGAATTTGATCTCTGGCAACTTCAGACATTTGAGGGTGAAACTTTAGGCAAAAAGTGCAACTTCATCGAGCCTGAAATTGATTTTTAAGCAGCTAAAATATTACAAAAATTTATGAACTTCAGTTATGCCTTAAATAGGGTTCCAAAAAGGAGTATCAAAGTCAGCGGCGAATCCAGAATTTTCATCAAGGGACGTCAAAATATAAATGATTAGATATATCAAAAAGTCAAGGGGAGTCACATGAAGTAAAAAATTTTATCTAACAAATAGTGTAATTTACCAGCGAAAGGGGTGTCCCCTTGCTTCAACGTGGATCCGCCACTGCTCAAAGTGGCTATCTGTGCATCTCTCGACTAAAACGGCATCGGTGGAGTTTTACAAACTTTCGTACCATATTTCTGTTCTGGTTGTTGGTTTCTCGAGAACTTTAACCCCATTGAATGAAAATTTTGGACATTTTACAAATTTACCCAACTCAACAATTTAAGATACGTGAATACTTTTCAGACAGTTTATTCGAGCATAATCATTAATCTTCGACCATTTACATTCAATGTTCACGGAGTAAGGCGATTTAATCGATCAAGTGCTACAAATGTTTTTTTCTCAGAATGTGTAAGTTCAATGAAGATGAGATAATAGACTTCAAAATAACCATATTGACGCACACATGAGCCGGTAAGAAACTTTGATCCCAATCATCTACTTGTTTAGCATTACACTTGCAAACCACACCAGTTTGGTCTTATTATCTTAATAACTAGTACATAGTCACTGCAGCATCAGATGACCAAATAAAAGAGTTTCTCTGCCAATGGCCCCTCCATCTGCTCGTACATGAATGCGCAGACCATCTCAATTTTTCCTCCCTTCACTTAAAATGATATGGTATCCATGTCTGAAGTTTAAGAAAGAAAGGCATCAATAAAAAACAGTCAGCTGGTTTGACTTTTGAGCCTCAAGATATTGAACAATCGATCTGTCTAACAAAGAAAGAAAGAAAGAAAGAAACAAAGCTGGAGAGTCTCACGTTGATTTAAAAGGTGCACTGGTAACTCCAACAGGGGTATTGAAGGCAACTTCCTGAAATGGGCCTGCCATCTTGCCACGAGGAAACCATCCTAGATCCCCACCTTTCTTTCCTGAGGGGCATTCAGAGTAAGCTGCAGCTACCTATATTCAGTCAACCAACCAACGGCGCTTACACTTTAGTCTCAAGCTAGATAACAGAAAAAGGAAAAATAACTCTAGAAGGATCACTGGGTGTTGACTATTGCCTACAGAATTGTTTGAAATAATGTTCTACACTTCTATGGGATCAGAAGGAAAGGAGCTCACTGCTTCTTTTGGCAATATATTAATTGTATTTAGACTGTTAAGCCTAGACAAAATACTGACTCTACAACCGTCTTCCACATCCTCGTATATTTTCACTTTCAGAATTAGCGCGGTGATAACAGACATACGGTGAGATTGTTGAATCTACCTTGGCAAACTCAGCTGGTGGAACTTTATCTCCACTGTCCAACCAGCCTTCCTGTAGTTTCTTGTAAGCTTCATTAATCTTTGATTGCTTCTCACATAAGATATGCCTTGCTGAAAGGTCAAAGCCAAAAATTTACGTAATAATAACACCTAAAACACAACACGATAACCATTGGCCTTCTTAAAATATAAGAAGATACCTTTAACGTATGTGCAGGTTCCAAGGCCATCTCCTTTGCCGCCTTTTCCTTTTCCTTTTGAAGCACCATCCTCACTTCCACCAGCAGCCTGTTTACCCTTTCCCTTGGCCCCAGAATCCTTAGCCTTGGAGTCCTTTCCCATAACTGTTAAAGTTTCAAAACAACGTGACGAAGACTGATATCTCAATCACAGGATACAACTCAGATTTTGCACTTGAATGCATGCTCAATTAAGGGATACCAATTAGATTGAGTAACGGCAGTAGTGTGATGGATGCACATGAAATAGGAAAACAAGATCTTAACTCCATATCAAGAAACAGGAAGATAAAATGAAAGAAATGGTCAATTGATATGAGCATGTCATAACAGTGTGTATATGATCTTCCATGGTACGGAAATAAGCAGAATTTACAGAGAGAGAGAGAGAGAGGAAACAAACATGCACATGAAACTAATTATTATGGTGAATGAATCTTAGAAAAGCATTCATCCGCTAGTGTTGCAACAGTGAATTGTATGACATACGGATATATGGAAATTATCAGAGACAAAGAAAAATCTAATTCGTAATACATAACATCTAGTTCGGTCGATCTTGTAAAAGGAGTTCCATAAGAACATATTTTCCAGATTATATATTTGTATTTTAATGTATTAGCAATAAGTACTTCTGGATCTACTGAACAAAGTTTGTGGGAGATTACTGCACTTTAATAATGAAAATGTCAAACATCAACATACATCCAAAGTGAACTGAACAGCACAACTCAATAAATACCAAATTAACATACCATTCAAATAATATCATATTATTTCTTTTTGACTGCCAATTTCATATTTTCCTCAAGCTTTCTATGTTTTTTGTCTTTTGATAATGGTGGTGCCCGAGCTCGGGTACCTCGACTATTCCATTGAGTACCTGCTACTTTCCACCAGCTCAGATATGAGATTACTCTGCCCACCAAGACTTGGGTAGACGGGACACCTATTGTTTTTGTCTCTGCTGAGATTTTAACCCTTTACTTTATTGATCATTAAGCCACACCCTTAGGTGCTGCTCAAACTCTATCTATACAAATAACTAGAAGAAATCAAGTCATCAAGGTTTCTGAGACAGAACCTCTATTCCACCCCTTGAATGACCGTTTAAACCCTGCAACCAACCACCTTCTGATACTGCCTTTTTGATGCATCAATCTCTAGCATTATGCATAAAGGAAGATCTGCACTGCATCTGAGTGACACAAGCTCAGTTCAACTACATTTGATTTACTAACCAAGAGGGAATGAGAAACAGTATTAGCTTTGGTCAAGTTAACTCACACTGGAAGGTTTTCTATCAGTCCCAAAAAAAACAATATAACTGTTGGCTTCCAACTCTTTTTACTCCTGCATTTTCAAGAACAGTAAGTGTTGGCTTCCAACACTTTTAACTTCCCCATTTTGACTTTTGACTAGCAAACTAAGTTGGTAGTTTCAAACTACATATAGAAAAACCGGTTGGTGGTTTCTAACTCTTTCAAGTCCCCTATTTTGACTTCTGACTAGCACACTAAGTTCCCAAGCCTTGATCGGATGATATCATGGTGTTATCTTGCAGAACTTAAATGTTTGATGATTGTATTAGTGTATACTGTATAGAGATCGATTTGGCGCATCTTTGCTGCTTTTTTCTTTGTTTTGCTTAGCATACAAATCTGCTTCCTTGGATACTTTATGCTACAGCAGGTATTGAAACCATGAGCTCATGTTGTAGTTGATATATCTAAATCATTAAATAAAAGCAATTCAGCGCCCTCCTATGCCGATAAATGAAGAAAGACATGTAACAAGATGAGATGCTTCTTCTAATGTTACCATAATCTATATTTTCATAAGCTAATCCAAGTTAGCTTACCTGATAGTCAGTAATCTGAAGTTATCAACTTGTGTTACTCCTATGTATCGGATACCACAGGCATACGTCATTCCCCTCACTCCCCCGGTACTAGTGGAGGGTTATCTTTTGAACGCCAAAAACAAACAGAGAAATGAAAGTAGACATATGGAAGGCCTATAGTATAATATCAATCAATCAACTAAGCCTCAAATTTGGTCACTTAACTTTGAATTAGTTTGGTCATTATATGAATCTTTTGTATCTATTCCGCTCTAGACCATATAAAGAGATCAAATTCCCATCTTGCAACTGATGTGGGACAAACTCAACACCTTCCGCATGCCCAGGCCAACTAACTGGAGTGTGGATAATAAAAATATGGGGACCCAACATCGGGTAAACCAAGATTTTGGATGGGCATGAGACTGACTCTGACTCTGGTAACACGATAAGAAATGAACCTTGGCCCTAACTCAACGCCAAATAGCTGATAAGTGGAGGATTGTCCAAGACCATGTAAGGAGACCAAATTCTCATCCCACAATTGATGTGGGACAAACTCAACATTTTCGAATATTATAAAAGACACAAGTCTTTAACAAAAATAAAGGGTCCTTTAAAGCAACAAACTTAATATACGTATGACAACAATAGCAACTATTTCCAATAGTAATTTGTACTTAGCTAAGTCTATATAATGAAATAGGCTAAATCCACCATCTCCCCGTAGAGTACAAAGGGCATCAAGATAAAGCCAAAAACAAAAGGGACTAACTTTTTTTTTTTTTTTTTTTTTTTGAGAAAGGTCATACTAATAAAAAAAAATTAAGACCAACTAACGAGAAAATCACCAGCAAAATTGTCACAAATAAAAGCATATTCAGATATAAAATTCAAAAAATTAAACTTCGAGGGGACAACATTCAGCATGAGGGATTTTCTACTATTATTCAATCAATGGAAGACCAAAAATTCTAAAGAAACCAGATGAGATCCTGGAAAGTAGTACTATGAGTTAAAGGCTTCTATGAGATTTTGAGCACTGAGAAATTTACCTTAAGAATTTGATCCGTTTCAAAGGGTTTTACAAGTTGCGAGGAATATCTATCTTTGCAAACGAAGATGAAGCAAGAACTTTTGTGGGATTTCTTCTCTCCAATATTACAAAATTGCCCTTTTAGCCTTTTTTTTTTTATTTTTAAAAATAAATATTTTACCTAAAACCGAAAGAAAACTTCTAGGAGTGGAACGGTTTGTGAACAAGTTGAGATTATATTGAGTTTTTTAATTCCAAATAAGTTAATCATAAATTATTCTAAGGGATAATAGTAATATGATTTCCTAAAAATTGGATCTAATTTCACTTTGACGCTCCAAAGATTTTTATAATTCAATTTATATTCTTGGGCAAATTGGGAATATCTTGATCACGGGATTATTATGGTGGATATTCTTTTATTCTATATTTGAGTCATTAGGTTAAATATGGAATGTACGAGATATAATATTAAATATGTTCATGTTTTATACTACATAAGCTTGGATAAGTTTTTATTTTAAATTTTGAACTTCTTTTCTTAAGGAATTAACTTTGGAGAAAACTTGTAGAGAAGGGCATCTTTTTTATTTTGTTATTTTATTTCGAAAGACAAAAGTAATACCATAATTATTTTCTAGTACACATGCTGTGTTAAAGCTTATTGACTAAGCTGACTCATGATTTCGGGCCATGAATACCAAATATACAAAAGAATGAGTTATAGGCCCTGTGTGGTAGAGATTGAACATGTAAAAAGGATCAAGAAGGTTATATTGGTGTAACTTAAGTATTTTTTGAGGACCATATATGTTTACCTTTAAAATCGGATAACAATTGAATTTGTAAGTGATTTTAAGGATTCGTGGATTAACTTGACACAAAATGATACATTAGATCACAATTGAAATAAGTAATGGTAAAGTAAATACAAACCATACGAATTGAACAGTCTTAGCCTTGAAATGTTAATCACCCTCGAGCCAGGTACACTTCGATCGGTGTCAGGATATAAAAGAACAAGAGCTTAAAGAGAAATAATAAAGATATATTGCTTTGGAATGTGTGCTACAATATGTCAAATGAATTATGAGACCCTCCTTTATATAGTAGAGGAATTCTACTTTTGGTACAATTCTATAAAAGGTAAAAATTCCGTGATTTGCTGATTGCCGGTTCCTTACTTATATGTGCCTAGATTCCCGCCGTAATATCCGACAGGCCACAGATATTTTAGTCTTTTGTTGGTTATCTTAACAATGTTTAAGGTCGACTACGGGATCACAGACTCAATATTCTTGAAGGCAGGTGTTCTGACTCCGGGTTCTAGCCCGGTAGGACTCGAGATCGATCTTCAGTCCTTGGTTGTCACGTTCCGAGCCTAACCTACCATGTCGTAAGCGAGCTCGATTTTGACCGTATACAGATAGTCCTTTCATTTTTCGGAGAGTAGACGGCGAGAAACGACATGAGCTTCCGATCCTGGCTCCGATACCCCGTGACAGAAATGACAAAACAGTCAAAACGTCTCGTCAGTTAAGTTTTACTAGCACTAAATGCTTGTCAGTTGCTAGTCGGCCACTCCTGGACGCAAACCGTCGGTAGAAATCTATAAATACCCCCTCATTTTATCATTTAAACTTTACATCTCTGCCCTCGTACCTAAGAAATTTCAGTACACTTATATCCTGGTTACTTTGAGATCTTTTATAAGAACTTACATTCGTTTTCATCTCAAACCATCAAGTGTACTCTTTTAACTTCTTCTTTTTCCTTGTTTTTTCTCCATATTTCAAAGAAATGTTCCCCAAAAAAAACTCCCCCTACCTCGCAGCCGGCTACCGAGGAAACCGCCTCGCGAAAAACCCTTATTATGTAAAAGCCATGTGGTGGTTCCCGAACTTGATGAAGCCATCACCACCCACGTCGAGGGATTTTTAAGTGTTTACACTTATCCCTTCATATGGGGCCCCTTGAACCCGGTTATCATCGACGTTGCAAAAGATACGAGGTAAACCTTGGTCAAATCCACCCTTATTTGTGGAGGATTGTAATCCTCCTCCATTTCTTTGTAAGCAAGATCGAAGGGTTCCTTTTCACTATCAACCACCTTATGCGTTTATACAGTCCCCGACTCCACCGGGGGGACTGATCAAGCTCGCCCGTCGGGCTAGTAAAGCCCCGTTCTCGAGTATCGACGAAGATAGGGATCAAGGTTGGCTAGGTCGTTTCATCAGAGTAAGTACCTCAGACTTAATCCCGGCCGAGCACATGCCGTTCCTTGAGAAGTGGAACATGTCATGTAAGTATAATTTTGCTTTCAAGATTTTATTTATCGCCTTCTTCCTTCCTTCTTATTGGTGTTCTTTGATGGTGCAACTGTTGCTCGGATCCCGAATGATGTTCCTCGACTCAAGGAGTGGGTCGAGGGCATCGCATCACAAAGGCCTTATTCCAAGCGCTCGTGGCACGAGCTTTCTAAGGGCTGATGGGAGGCCCGTTAAGAATGGCGAGATCTCTTCTACCGCAAACATCTCCTTCGCGGTTGGCTTTTCCCTGTAGATTGTTTTAATCCCACCTGATGTTGGGAATTTTAACACTTGGTGCAGAGCCGAGGGCACCACCCTTATGTTTTGGATCCATGGCCAGCCGAACGAAGCATTGTACCTCATGTATCCTTCAATAACATAAAACTTAGTTTCCTGGATCGTCCTGGCGGTATTCATCGGTAATGTTATCTCCCCCTTAATGGTTTCACATGCCATGTTGAATCCGTTTAGAACCCGGACTACAAGCATGATTTGATCTTGTAGATCGAGCTGCTCCACCATCCTCGATCAGATGATGTTGGCCGAGCTACCTGGATCAATTAGCACACTCTTAACTCGAGATTTATTTATGAGTAATATTACCAATGCATCATTGTGGGGCTGCACGATGTCTTCCGTGTCCTCGTCGTTGAAAGACAAGTTCCTTCCGGTATGTAATCTCGAGTCCATTTTTCCATCGTGATGGATACTTTGGTGTGCTTCAACATCGGCCCCTGAGGGACATCGACCCTAACGATGATCATGTTAATAACGTGTTGAGGTTCTTTTTGTTCAGTCTGTTTATTAGAATCCCTATTCCTGAAATGATTCTTGGCTCGGTCGCTCAGAAATTCTCGAAGATGACCGTTATTGAATAGTCGGGCTACTTCCTCTCTCAACTGTCGGCAATCCTCCGTTTTGTGGCCGTTTACACGTCTAGTTAGGATCCCTTTGGGATGGATCAAATTGTAGAGGTCGATGTCACACCTCTTTTTTCCCGCACAACCTTAATACGAGGTTGAGTTAGAGTTTTTCTAATTGAAGTGACGTTTTGAAAAAGGATTATTTATTATTTAGAGCCGCCACTTGGAATTGAGTTTTGGTGTTCCAAGTCACCTTTGATTGAATCCCTTATCAAAAGGAACATTTGACTCCTAATTTATGGTCTATGAAAATAAGAGACTGAGTAAGGAATTCTGTTGACCGAGGAGAAGGTGTAAGTCACCCCTCGAGTCTCGTGGTTCTAGCACGGTCGCTTTATTGACTAATGTAAGGCTTAAATTAATTTGTGCCTATTCTTGTAATTTATTGGTTGTGGTTTGCCTACTACCGCTTAATTAATTATTGTATTTTTTTATTGTGTTCACCAAGATACGAAACGCACACAAGGTACTTCTTTGAAAATATTAAACCAAGGTACGAAATATCCACATGGTTATAATATAATTATTTTAAATCTGAAGGCATCGAAATGCGGAATGCGCACATGATCCTTTTATTATTTAAGCATATCAATCCAAGGTTCGGGTATGAACACATGGGCTAATATTTAAAGTGCGTCTAAAGCTTTTCTAACATATTTATGATTTTTTTTTTTTTGAAACTAATTTTTTAAAATTGTTATAAGGCCATGAATTATGGAATTATTTGTGGAAAAATTGTAAGGTTCACATTTACATTAAATTAGTGAAAAGGTTAAGTTATCCTTTGCTTTGAAAATAAAAACGAGTTCTTTATCCTAGTATTCAAACTCCCCACTGCCCAATTAGCTCTTAATTCAAACACTTTCAATGGCTAAATTACCGTAACAATTCAATTAGAAACGAACAACTAATGCCTAACTCTAAGTTCACAACCATACTGAAGGCAACTAAGGACCAACATTAGAGCCACCATTATTTCACACTAAGTTCAAAACAGGAAACATAATGTTGTAAAATATGTGAACTTTAAACATAAGAGAATATCAAATAACATGACTAATACATAATAAAACATGAGATCAGGCCAAACTTTGCACCAAATATGTAGATCAGGCAGAAGCTATGCATCATAAACTAAACTTATATAAATGAATTAAAAATCACTTAAACATTTAACTCATTAAAACGGGGAAGAGATGGCTAGAAATAGACCTGAAACTCAAGAAAGTCGTCAATAATTTGATAAAGAAAATTTATACACAGAGAATTATTCTTCTAGCACCAACGAAACCTTATCAACAAAACCCGAACTAGATACCTCGAAGTGAACCTCAACGAACTCAAATTATGAACTTAGCTGCCAACGTAACTTCAAACTGGAGTTGACGACTCGAAAAGACTCAACTCGAACTCATTGATAATCTAAGTTATTGTTCTATATTTTTGGTATTTGGAGGTGTTATTAACACTAGGATTTGGGGCGATATTTTTTGGACAGTTTTTTTTTTGCTGGTATGGAAGTCTGACGCAATTAAAAGAGACAAGAAGAGAAAGGAAAGTAAAAGGGATTTGGTTTAGAACTTCATATTTGGTTTAAAACTGTAGCATAATCATGTAAATGCTTGAAATTTCAATTTGCTATACAATGGAGTTTCACATACAGTATTTCTCACATTAATGGAGTTTCAAAAGCCAACACATATCCTCCTCTTTTGTCCCTCTCGTTGTGATCTCCTATATATAAGAGTCAAGTTCATCCTTTTCCCCTCTTTTGTGAATTGAGTTCGTGAATCTCAGATCGTGTGTATGTGTGTGATCATGTGTAGGGGACGTGAGGAGTGGAGAAAAATGGGATGATTGTTTAAGTAGTTAATTAGGATTAGGAGAAATCGTTTACTCTTTAGGACTTTTATATATATATATATATATATATAGCTAAAAATATTAGCATATTATTTTGAGACATAAATATCATATACATAGAAAACTAAATATTTACACTATGGTAAGATTATACTAACTAAAATATCATATATATATATATATATATATATATATATATTTTTTTTTTAATTTTTTTTAAAGTAGAAATAAAACTAATATTCTAAGAGTGCGAGTATTTTTGTGGTAGTTTTTTTTTTTAATTAGTTTTATAAAGCCTATTAAGAGCAAGATAAAGATTTTAAAATATTACGATTAGACCTAAAAGAAATATTTACACTAAAATAGTATGGAACTCGGTGTGGTAAAAAATTAGTTGTTCACAGTCGAGACCATTTGGTGTCCTTGATGCGTCCGATAGCTGATACAATGGCGGCAGTGTCGATGTTAAAGTTGTATTCCAATAACCTTGGTGATTCCTTAGGGCCGATAGGCTTGTCGAAACCATTCTTGCCATGAGTCCCCGGTTACTTTGACCTCGATCACTTCTCCTTTCACTTCTTAGGGGATTTCTCCCAGATCTGTTACCTCTTCGATCCCCAGTGCACGGTTGATAACAATCTCTGCTTGATATTAGTTCACGATCAATGTCTCTCTTGTCTCTATCGACATCTATGACAGGATAAATAGATTCCGAAGGGGCCCCAAGTTGATCATCTTCGACTCTAATTTTCGATTGATATCGGTTATGAACGTCGACCCAAGTAATGACTGGATATTCTATCAGGTTTTGTTTCAACTGTTGTGAAGCCAACGAGCTTCGAATATTGAATCCTTGAGGGAAAGCCTGAATGACCCAATCATTAGCAATCAATGTCAAGTCTATTCGTTCCATTTGAAACCGGGACACGAACTCTCTAAGCATCTCATTATCCTTCTGTTTTACTTTGAAAAGGTACGACTTCCTAGTCTCGACCTTGATGGCCCCAGTGTGTGCTTTCATGAAAAAATCTGCAAGCATAGAAAATGAGTCAATGGAATTAGGAGGTAAGTCGTGATACCATATCATAGCTCTCTTTGACAGGGTCTCTCCTAACTTTTTCAACTGGACAGCCTCGATCTCATCATCCTCCGAGCTGTTCCCTTTGATGGCACATGTGTAAGAGGTTACATGCTCATTTGGGTCGGTCGTTCCATTATACTTAGGTATCTCGGGCATGAGAAATTGCTTAGGGATCGACTTCGGAGCAACGCTCGAAGGAAAAGGTTTTTGTACGAACTTCTTAGAATCCAGGCCTTTCAATATCGGCGGTTCTGGGATTTGGTCTACCCTAGAATTGTAGGTTTCCACCTTTTTGTCATTAGCTTCGATTTTATTGTCCCCTGATTCTACTCGCTCTGTAAGCTCCTCGAACAACTTTATGATCTCGGGGTTAGTCCCCGATTCATTTTCATTTGACTTCTCTACGACTGGTTCATCCCTGCGGATGATTTCACGGGGTGGATCGAGTTCAACTCTGCTCGGTGCGCGGCTTTGGTTCTGTAACTGAGCTATCGCCGCCTGTTGAGCCTGCAACATTTCGAAGATCACCCTTAAAATGATCGCGTCTCCACCAAAGTTTTTTGTATTTTGAGCCGCCGATCGAGCTCCACCACGAACACTATTCTCAGTGTCGGTAGGAAGGTTTGTGTCGATAGCCAGATATGAATTAGCGTCAATTGGGTCAGCGACCCGAATTTTGATTGATCAACGGGTAGTACCTCGTCACTGGGTGCTATGTTGTTATTTTCACTGTGATGATCGTACTCGTTGTGGACATATAGGGGTGCTGTTTGAGAGTTTGACATTTTGTGTTTTAACCTAAAATTAGAGACACTTCATAGAACAAGTGTAAAGTAGTGTGTGATATAGAGATTTGTATCAAATAACCACTATTATCCTTAGCCCCATGGTGGGCGCCAAACTGTTTACCCTCAAAATCGGATAACAATTGAATTTGTAAGTGGTTTTAAGGATACGTGGATTAACTTGACATAAAATGATAAATCAGATTGCAATTGAAATAATTAATGGTAAAGTAAATACGAACTACACGAATTAAACAGTCTTAGCCTTGAAAGGTTAATCACCCTCGAGCCAGGTACGCTTCATCAGTGTCAGGATACAGAAGAACAAGAACTTAAAGAGAAATAAAAAAGATATATTGCTTTGGAATACGTGTTATAATATGTCAAATAAATTATCAGACCCTCCTTTATATAGTATAAATGTCCTACTTTAGGTACAATTCTATAAAAGGTAAAAATCCCTTGATTTGCTGATTGCCGGTTCCTTATTGATACGCACCGAGATTCCTGCCGTAATATCCGTCCGACCACTGATATTTTAATATTCAGTTGGTTATATTAACAATGTTTCTTCTAGCTCGTTCGGGGCTAAGGTCGACTACGAGATCACAGACTCAATATTCTTGAAGGCAGGCGTTCTGACTCTAGGTTCTAGCCTGGTGGGACTCGAAATCGATCTTCAGTCCTTGGTTGTCACATTCCGAGTCTAATCTACCATGTCGTAAGCAAGCTTGATTTCGACCATATATAATATATAGTAATTAATATGATATTCTTTTACTATGAAGATCATGTTTATCTAGAAATTACATATGCCTTTACAGGATAATGATTTATTTTATTTTTAAATGGCGGCTATTATATATCATTCCTAAAGGAGGTACTTATCGTGATATCACCCATTGGGTGTAATCTATGACATTAAATTGAGACAACTCAATTTACCCGGCATTAAGTGTGGCAAGTGGACCAGGACGGTTCCCAAACGGGCCAAACATGGCGGTCTCGCAGGCCGCTGTCCCGGTCTCGGTCCCTAAATAAATGGTCTAAACATACTTTTTGTAGGAACCGATCCAGGACAGGGCCCACTGACTCATGGTCCGGGGCTAAACAGGCCGGATCCGCGGTCCAAACGGGCTAAATGGGTCCAACGACTAATTGCAGTAATTGTTTTAATTAAATAGAACTTAGAGACAAAAAGATGTTAAAACATCTAAGGCAATGCCTTGTAATTTTATTATAGAATTGTGATTTAATTTTTAATTCAAATTTAAAGATAAAATTATTGTAAAAAAATATTCAAAGCAATGCCTTGTAATTTTATTATAGCAATAAATTAAAATATGACNCCCCCCCCATGGAATGAGCACAACAAGATGCTAATACCACCATTGAGAAGAAAAATAAACTAATCAAGAAGTGCCAAAATACAAGTTATATACTAATATTTATTCATACAAGTTACATGCTATCTCTTACAAACTTCATAAGTCCTTCAAGGTTCGAAGGAAGTTCTGTTGATGGTGGCGAAAAAGTGTCTTCTTCATTGCCGCTTCCATTGTCGGACGAAGCAACATCCTCAGCAAGTTAAGCTAGCATTTCTTCGTAAGCTTCGTCTACCTCTGGTTGTGATTCAGCAAGTCCAAAATTTCTTCTTTCTGAACGGATCCAATCTCTGAAAAATATTGATTTTTCCAAGTTATCCCTCATAGAGTGTCTATGATCACCGATTTGAATTCTTGATTGACTTAAAGCACTCTCTGATGCCATCGTTGAAGCTTGAATTGTTAAAATATCTCGGGCCATCCTTGAAAGAATCGGAAAATATTTTTCTTTTTGTCCTTCCACCATTGCGAAATATCAAAGGTGCCGTCGGAATTCACTTCCTCAAGTTGTTGCGACAAATAAATTTCAAGCTCATTTACTTGTGAAAAATTATTACTACTAGAACGAAAAGAACCCCTAAACCCCGCCGAAACACTAAGTCTTCTTACTCTCGCAGTTCTTTTAGAAGATTGAGAATCAGAAGAAGAAGAGGGGTTCGAACATTTGGTCTAGCATGCTTTAATGTAACTTGATAAGCATTATAAATAGTTTCGGCACTTGTTCTAATTGAGGCTATTGCTTCCTAAAGTTTAGGCAACTCATCATATTCAAGTACTAAACCATTATAAACAGTTTCATACCAAAATTGAGGACCTCCTAATTTTATACAAGGATTTAACAAAGTAGCAACACCACAAATAGGGAGAATAGGGAAAAAAATATTTTTTAATGTTTGTTTTCATAGAATCAATAGTAAGTTGATAAATGTTCACACCCTATGAAAAATGAGCAAATAAATTTGCAAGTTCTGCAATATAAACTAAGCAATAGAATTGGTAAGATAATATTTACCCCAAAATTCTTTTGTAGCAATATGAATTTTTTCTAAAAAATCAACAAGTATTTTAACATTAGCCCAATCCCCATTCGTAAGGTAATCGTCATCATCACTTAAATGTGCATTAAATGTTGAGTTTATAGGGTTTATATATTCATATTCAACAACCAAACTTTCATACATGTAATTCCATCTAGTTGGACAAGGTTTGCAAACTTTTATTTCTCTTAGACCACAATCATCGCATCTTTCAAAATATTCTCTAAGTTTACTTCTACGGGTTGAATGAAAATCTAGTTAAGATCCATTTTAACCTTTTCAATTTGATTAAGATTCTCATACCATCACCCACAATTAAATGGTAAATATAACAAATACATCTAACATGAAAAATATTGCTAAATGAAGGATTTAGCGTAGTGGTAAGCAAGTCTATAACATTTGTGTTATTAGTAGCATTATTAATTGAAATCAACATTATTTTATCACTAAATGCAAAAATATCTGCAAATATCAGTAACTGTGCTAGCAATAAACTGCCCTGTGTGTAATGCAGTAATTATTCTATGAGCAATTATGAGCCTTTGTATTATCCAATCCTCATCAATCCGATGACATGTAATAATAAGGTAATCACAGTCTTTGTTACTTCAACCAATATCACTTGTAATAGCAACATGACAATTTATACGAGTAAATAAATACCGCAAATATTGTTCTTATTTGTAACGACCCGACCGATTGTTTTGAGCTCTAGCGCGTTGTTCAGCAGTCTGAAGTCATGAGCAGCTCCATTCCAGGTATTATGACTCGTAGGCATGGTCGGAATTGAATTTCGGAGTCAAATTGGAAAGAAAATTCTTATTTCAGGAGCCTTAAGTTGGAAAAATCAACTAAGATGAGAATTTTGAGTAAACGACCTCAGAATCAGGATTTGAAGGTTTCTGCAGGTTCTTATGATGATTTCGGACTTGGGCGTATGTCCGGATCGGGCTTTGGATAACCCGGGAGCGTTTCGGCGTATATCATGGAAGATAGCATTTTAGAAGTATTTCATAAATTTAGGCTGTAAGGCATTTCAGTGTTATTGATGTCCGTTTAGGATTCCGAGCCTGGGAATATCTTCGTATGGTGATTCTGGAGTTGGGAGCGCGATCGAAAGTGAATTTGGATGTCCGTAGGTCATTTTGAAGTCATTTGGCTAAAGATAGAAATTTGAAGGTTTTTGAGAAATCCGACCAGAAGTGGAAATTTTGATATCGGGGTCGGAATGCAATTCCGGAAGTTGGAGCGGGTCCTTTATGTAAAATATGACTTGTGTGAAAAATTTGGGGTCAATCGGACATGATTTGGTAGGTTTCGGCATCGAATGGGGAAGTTTGAAATTTCAAAGTTCATAAAGTTGAATTTTAGTGCGATTCGTGATTTCGGCGTTGTTTGATGTGATTTGAGTCCTCTAGCAAGTCCATATAAGGTTATGGGACTGAGTCGTATGATTAGACGGGGTCCCGGGGGCTTCGGGTGTGTTTCAGGGGTGGTTTCAGACCATTTCCCCCTACCTGATGCTGCTGTTTGTTGGTGTCACTGGTAAGCTATGCGATCGCGTCCCATAGTGTGCGATCGCGAAGAAGAAATTAGAGGGGCTGGAATTTTGGCTTATGCGATCGCAGATAAGTGTATGCGATCGCATAGTGCAATTTAGGAGGCTGCTGGATTTTGGCTTATGCGATCGCAGGTATGTGTATGTGATCCCATAATAGAAGAAATGTGGGGATTGCAGCTTTGGCCTGTGCGAACGGAGGTGTTGGGACGCTATCGCACTGAGAGAATTTGGGAGGCAGCATAGTTGGCCTATGGGATCGTGGAGCATGTTATGCGATCGCATAGGAGGGTCGCCTGGGCAGTGAGATATTTTAAACGGGATTTTGACCATTTCTTCATTTGTTTCATTGATGTGGGCGATTTTGAGGAGCTTCAAGAAGGGCTTTCCATCAAGCATCAATAGGTAAGTAATTTCTTAATGTTTTTAAGATTAATACAAGTTATATTCATGGATTAGACATGAAAAATTGTGGAAAAATTGAGAAAATATTGAAGAAAACCTAGAAATGGTATTTTGGATTTCTACCACGAATTGAGCATGAATATTTGAGTAAATTGTATATTTGAACTAGTAAAGCTACGAGTAGAGTTTATCTTCAAGAAAGTTCAGAATCCGGGCACGTGGGCTTGAGGGCATTTTGATCAATTCACTGAGCGAAGTTGGGAAATTATATAATTTGAATTGTTGCAAATATTAGAGTATATTTTCATTGGTTTACCGTTATTTGGATAGTTTTGGGGCATCGTTCATCAATTGGAGTCGTCGGGAGGGCTTGAAAGCCGGTTATGGAATTTCAGAGCGAGGTAAGTCTCCTTTCTAACTTTGTGAGGGGAAATTGTCCCCCTAGGTGAACTAATTAGGTATGTTCTATTGTCTTCGGGAGTTACGTACGCACGAGGTGACGGGAGTCCGTGTGTAGCTACTATTATGCCATGTGCGGGTAGACTAGGACCCACTAGCATGCCTTACGTGTTGTACATGTGATACTGCCACTAATATTAGGCTGTAAATGCTATTGAATCGGTAATTGATTTCCTAAGAAGACTAGAGTGTAACTTTCATAATTATTTAGAAAGAGAATTGATTCCTCTGTGGATAATTGTATACCTGATAAGGTTATATTATTGAATATTATTAAACTTGGCCAATGAGTTTCA
Source organism: Nicotiana paniculata (assembly GCA_005239505.1). Lineage (NCBI taxonomy): Eukaryota > Viridiplantae > Streptophyta > Magnoliopsida > Solanales > Solanaceae > Nicotiana > Nicotiana paniculata. The sequence goes on along the minus strand of ML311433.1, from coordinate 320 downwards.
AGACAAAGATTTAAAAGCTATTTTTCATGTTCCTTTAAGAAGAATTTTACCACTTTCCGGAGTAACTGTTGTCTTGATAAAAATGCGGATTTATTATGTGAATATGTGTACATATGAGCACCTGAGTCGCAGGTATGATTCGCGAGGAGGCTAGCCTTATTATTTTTATGTTGACTGCGTTGCATGATCGATTCGTGAGCGGGGAAAAATAGATGCATCTATGGTTCGAGCCGTTCGACCCTTCGACAGTGTACAAATTATTATTGTTGGTCCGCACCGTTCGACCCTCGGCATTGCTTGCGCATGATATTTACTGCGTA
>MDKI01097972.1:0-35523 GCA_005239505.1 Nicotiana paniculata | reverse complement strand
GTAAACGACCTCGGAATGTGGATTTTATGGCTCGGATAACTTCGTTAGGTGATTTGGGACTTACACTACAAGAATATTGACTTTTAGCGACCAAAATCTAACGAAGGGATTTGAATCCGGTCGTTATAAGTGTACTTATGACGACCAATTTTTTTCCCGATCGTCAAAACCAATTTTTAGTGTAATATTAACGAAAGGATAGTTTTTGGTCTTTAAAAATTATAAAATCCGTACGTTAAATGTCTAATATTAGGCGCCAATTTTTTCCCTCTTTTTTTTAACAACGTACCCACAATCAAACGCACCCCCTCAACTCCCCCCCTCCCCCCAAAAAACCAAATAGAGTATGTCTTTATAGAATTAGAAAACTGTAATTACGTAGGTAAATAGGAGAGAGCTAGTATATATCTCACAAATTGAACTCGATCTTCAAAGAATCACAATTTGGGTTCTTCTCCGAAACCTAGGGTTTCAATCTCCCTCTCGTCAAGGTAAGCTCTAAACTTGCAGTCAATTATTATTTCCAAACTGCGTACAAGTTGTTGAAGGATCGACTTAAAATTATCTTCAATTTTCATACGGAGTATAAGTTGCTGTCAAAATTTGGTTTGAAGTTGTTGAAAGAATATCTTAAATTTATAAGAGGTATAATTTTAAGTATAGTCTGCTCCCAAATTTGATTTTAGTTGTTGAAGGCCGTCAGAGCTTTATTCATGATAGATTTATTGGAAAACTTTGGAAATTTCTCTAATCCTTCTTTCATAAATTCATTAGAGCAGATTCTAAAGCATATCTACGGAGTTATTGAAGAGTTCTTTGTAAGAATTAATTATTTTTGTGGTTTGAAATTGGGCATTTTTTTTCTGTTACCGGCTCTCTCTCTCAGTTTTTAAAATATTAGGTTGCATATTATAATTACATATGCTCCAAACTTATAATTACATGTAGGTTTTATGACATCGCTGATGAATTCGCAGAAGTTTGGTTCTTTATTTTCATTGAATATTGCTCGTTATAGGTCAATTATGTGTATTCGCCTTGTAAAGCAGATTAGTTTTTGGAATTGGGGTTGATTGCATATTATTATTGGAAACATTTTCGTGGGAAATAAGAATTCATTTTCTCCTTAATTAAACATTCTAAGTACATTGGGAAGAAATACGTGATTCTCTTTTTCTACCCACTATACTTCACATTTAACTGCCCGACAAGTTAGCTTGTGTCCTAAAATCACTCAGTTGCTACTTTCACTTTCTTATAATGAAGTTGAACTGATTACGGTCAGTGGCGGAGCCAAAATTTTCGTTAAGGGGGTGTCAAAATATATAAAAGTAAATATACCACGAAATTATCTAATGCATTTATTAAACTTTCATATAAGCGAAGGAAAATATGGTCTTTACAACTACTTAATGATTGGATTGTCAAATTGTTAAACAGGTATAAGAGAAAAAAAATTAGTCGTTAAAAGTAACATAAAATTAACGACAGGGAACTCCGGTCGCTAAAAGTAATTATAGTAATTGAATTTGTGGTTGTTTTTAAAGAGCTTTAATGACCGGATGAAAAATCAACGAGGGGAAAATCCGGTCACAAAAGAGTAAGTGTAACGACCATAAAATATGTTGTCGCTAAAGAATCTTTAATGACCGAACTCCAATCCGGTCGTTAACTTTTAACGACGGCGCATTTAGTGACCGCTGACGACCAGTTTTTGCCCGGTCGTTAGTGACCTATAGCGACCATAGTTGGGATTGTAACGACTGGATCTTTCATCGCTAATAATCACTTCTCTTGTAGTGTGTGAAACTTTTCTTATTAGCCCGTCTCAGGCCATTTTTTTGACTGTGAGTAAGAATTTCCTTTTGTTTTGTTACGAATCTATGGTCTCTTGACCTATTATCTCATCTCTAGTACTTTTCTAAAAAACCTAGTCTGATACAATCAATCCTTCTCATATATGTGTAGATCTGAGATGAATCGAGCACTATTACATGTTTTCCTTTGAAAATTTCTGGTTTAACTGATTATTCTGACTCTTCCTAAACTAGGGCTCATCCCAAAATGTTTTTCAAAGGTTTTTTCTGACTCCTAAGTGTTTGATTAATTGTTCGTTCGTCTTCATGATTGATTTGTGCAAAAAATCTTAAGCCTTATTTCATTTTGTTTGATACACTAGTTTTTCCAACCTTTGCTTCGATTGTGGGTACTTTCTGTGTTACTAGTCGAATTTCTTTGCTCTATTTTTTGCACTTAAGCATTGTTCCTTGTTAAATCCAGTATTTTTGTGGTTTTGCCCTAATTAACCTTTGTTGGGGTTCAAACTCGCTCTTTCCGGCTTAGTTCTATGTTTCTGTGAGGCTTTACTTAGTCTAATTTCTATTTATGGAAGTTGAGTAATTCTTTCTGGAAATTAGTGTTATTTTGAAAGTTGTGCTGATTTCTTTACTCCGCTAGAGATTTGTATGCATAAATTTTTTTTGTTTCGTTGTTTATGAAGTTAATTAGTCGTCTATGCCTTAACTGATTGCCCGTATAATTTTGTGATAGTACTGATCCTTTATTTGGTATGATTGGGATTCTTGCCTTAATTAAACTCCCATGTTATTACTGTTTGATCAATTACCCCTAATTAAGGGAGGTCTATTCCGAACCCTTATGTGATTGGATTCTATGAATTTATGATTTCCTTAATTGACTTAATGCTGATTCCATTACCTTATTTGTTCTACTCATAAATTTCTGTATATGCATTGTTATTTTTCCTCTCAAGAAAAGGACAATAGTTCAAATACACACACAATCTTTCTCTCACCTCTCTTTCTACTACTTGTATTCATTGTTTGTTTAGCCGGCTGAAAGCCAAGGCTAGACTGTCAAATCCTGCCTACTTCACTTTCTATCTTTGCTTCCTTAACCGGTATGTCCCTACTTCTAAAGCCATTCATTCTACTATGAAGTTTAAATCTATATGATTCTCTGGGGCACTATTCATGTCAATATCCATGTCTTTTCTGCACTAGACTAGCTGCTTATGTACCTAATGTTATATTCTTTCTTGTTCATTGTTTGATCGGTATGTTTAAGTTCACCCCTTTTTGTTTAGCACTTTAATTAGCATGATTACTTTAGTTTAAGTACTCCCATCTTTCATGTTTACTTCCTTCAACCAGCATGCTTACTTTTGTGTCTCAGACTCCTATCTTATTGACTTCAATTAGCATGACTAATTATGTGTAGTTAGAAGCCTATCTTCAGCATAACCATTCCTACACTTATTTTCTGTGTTTTACTGTCTATTGGTGTTAGTTAACATCGCTTCTTTAGCATTAAGCACGGCTGTTAGATTTATGTTGTTCCTGCCTATACTCCAGGTCAGTATGTTATTGTGAATTTGGTTGTTGTAGAAACACTTGCCTATTCCATGTATCTGTTACTTAGTATGCTATCACTCTTATCCTGTTCTTGTGTGTTTTTGATTCCTGTGTCCCCGGACCCTGCTCCTTTTTTTTGTAACTGTTTGTACACCTAGAACTAGTTGACAAACTGAAGTTGAATCTGGGCAATGTGATGCTTTTGTGACCATGTTGTTGATTGCTGAACCTTCTTTTCCTTCAAAAGGTTTTTCAACATGTCTTTTTTTTACTCCAAATATGTTTTCCCAAAATGTGACCATTCTTAAAGTATTTTTTACTCCTAAATGTTTTGCTCCTCTCCCACTGTCCAAAAGTTATTCCAACTATGTCAAGCACTCTCACTCCTGCTCTTAGATTACTTAAGTTCTACCCCTCCAGTGTGTGTACTGCCTAGGAACCCATGAGATTCCTTCAAACACTGACACACTGGGGCTGGCCTTTTCCACACTACACATAATCACTTCCATATTCAAAGGATCTTGGTGTGAGCATTGCCCGGGATCTCTGAGGTCCTAGAGAACTTCGACACACCAGGACACCCTATTGGCTATGAGACTTTAGCATCCTGGACTGCTTTGAACGCCTGGTATGTCCAGGTTCACTTTGGGCCTATCTCAAGCTCCTTATAGCATAACTTATATTTATTATGTAATTCATTTATTTATGGTCTGTAATAATACATTTGTAAATACATATTGGGGAAATTAGTAAGGGGGGGGATTCATATATGGATTTTTGTAGGAAGACCGGGTAGAAATCATGCTTTAGGTTTATGTCATGTTTACCATGGTTTTAGATCACTTGGCATACTAGGAAATATTATAGGCTCATTACTTATTTTGTTATGGAATTCCGCTTCTGCAAAATCATGATCACCTAGAAATCATGTTATTAAGTTACCATTGCAATCCTGCTTAGAAAATGTCCATCCTTGGTGTACCTTAGAAATCCTGCTTTAGGACTATGTTTGTATTTGCTTTACATCATGTCTACATCGCCTACGTCAATAACTGTCCTGTGTATATGAATGTTTAAAAGCAATTGCAGCACCTAGACAAGCATTTTTATAGGATGTACTAAAACTCAAACTGTTTGTTTTCCTTTAGCCAATTTCCATAATTCTGTTTGCATTTTAGACATGATGTTATAGGGTATCCCTGAACCACGCCTAGGCAAGAATATAAGTAATTAAGGCCTAACAAAAAATTGTAAAACTATGTTTTGTTTATTTGAGACTGCCCAGATTCAACAGGTTCTTAAATCAGCACGAAAACTGATTAGGTCTTTACCTCTTCGCTATAACATAATGCTGCACATTCTCTGTTTGTCATGCTCGCTTAGATATCACGCTCTATGACTTTTTCTGAAACAACTGAAATCTTGATGTTTGAGACGTGCTAATTTCTTGTTTATTTGTGGAGGTAAACATGGGCCCTTATTTGTTTTACTTGACAGTCCTATTTGTTCTTTGTTGTCGCTTAGATTTTCCTTTTTTAAACACTTTTGTATAGTTTAGAACTGCCTAAAATAGAAGTATTAAACACCTCTGGGACCACAAGGAAGGGACATGTAATGCACACTTAGAGTTCAATTAATTAAAATCGCTTATACAACTGCTAAGGGGAGGGTAATCGGGTAGTAAAAGGATATGATGACCTGTGCGCTAATGTCATGTGTAACCCCTCTAGTTCAGGAAGGATTAATGGGCATTATACGAATATGATCCTATAGGCTAATAACTTAGGACTCCCCTATCTTATTTACATATGTGTGCTCATACTGTTTACCTTTTAAACTCCTTTTATCTTAGTTACATATGTGTGCTTAGACTACTTATCTGTTAAATGACTAATTTACTAAGTAAGTTTGGACGGGACCTACCATTATGGACCTTGAGAGGTGCCTAACACCTTCCCCTCAAGGTAATTTCAATCCTTACCCAATCTCTGGTAACGTAGACTAGTTTCATGAATTACTTGCATTAGGTGCCTTAACACACCATAAATATTTTAGGTGGCGACTCTTCACTACCCCTCTCCCAAAAGGAAGGGAGTTATCCCAAATGAATGTGGAAACCCGATTCCGCGAGGAAAAAAGGTGGAGCGACATGCCCAGTAAAATCTTACCAAAAGCATGATGTTTATGGTGACAAGGTAGGCTAATGTGGAAGGCCCCGTGAATTTCTTGTAAAGCCCATGAAAATTTTGTTGTGTAATTTAAGGTCTTGTGGTACCAAGTTGAGCTAAAGTGTTCAGAGTTAAAGGAAAGTTTTTTGCATGAGTGTGCGTTTATGCGACCACATAATCGCTCTGCGAGCCGTAGAATGGCCGTAGAGTGAGGCAGTCTTTTTGGCCAATTTTCAGGTCAGTTTCGCGACAAATTTTGCGACCGCATAACATTTCACAGGCCGCACTTTGGTTGCATAATCGTCCTTATACTTTTGCAAAGAGTGGTTATGCAGCGCATTATGTGACCGTAGAATAGGTCTGCGGACCGCATATTGGTTGGAAATCGAATCAGAAAATTCAAGTCCCTGAGGGTCACTTTCTGTGGTCATTTCGCGGACCACAAAGATATTACGCGGTTGCATATGCAACCACAGATCCGCGTCGAGGCTCAAAATTTCTAATTATTAGACCCGATCTACGTCGATATATGTCATGCGATAGTCCATTTTTACCCTATTTTCCGATATCCTTAGAGTGAGAAAGAGAGTCATAGAGGGAGAAAGTGTTCTTCATCAACATTTCTCTTCAGTTCTTGCTCAACCTTCAAGAATCAAGGAAACTAGCCACTAGATTATCATCCACCCGGGTAAGCCCTACTTCTTAAAGCTTTCATGCAAGAGGTTAAGAGTTCAAATGTGCTGTGGGTGTTAGAACTAGGCCATACATATGGGGGTTAAGAACTATTGTGGGTAGTTTCTTGTTGAAAATTGTTGACGGAGGAATGATGTGCCGTACAATTTCGGCACATTTAATACCAATTACTTAGATTTTAGCTCGTTTTTAATGCATTTATTTGTTAATTCTTATGAAGTTTTGATGTTTTGCAGTGCATGAGGCTTGAGGACCCAAAAACACGGAAAAGAAGTCAAAAAGCCAAAAAAGAGCAGAAAGAATGCAAGAATGCGGATCACATAACTTACATGTGGACCGCATAACTCAACGGGCGACCACATACTGAAGTAGACCTTTTGACATAATCAAGAAAAGATTATGCGGTCCACTATGTGATCGGATAACACATTTGCGAGCCGCATGACGGACCGCATAATTCCAGCACAGTTAGCCTCCCAGGAATTGCGATGGAAAAATGCAGTCGCATAACAGATATGCGAACCGCATAACAAAAATATGTGATGGACTCCTGGAACTGGTGACATAAAGATCTGTGAAGAATAGGGAGAATATGCAGACCACATACCTGATTTGCGACAGATATGCGGTCGCATAAGTTGTCTGCAGGGGAAATTTTGTCCAATTTTAGCTCCGACTTTTAGCCATTATAAATAGATTTATTAGAGTTTTTGTGGGTCATCTTGTCTGAAAAAGAAACCACAAACCAAGGCATTTATATTCACTCTTTTGGAAGCTTTAAAAGAAAGATTCTTGCAATTTTGTAAGCGTTATGACTCTGAATATTGTTATCTTTTTGTATTTTAGTATGAGTGGCTAGTTTTAATTATTGATCTTGTGGACCCTAAATGGGTGTAATTCTAATGTGTGTTTACCATATATATATATATATACACATATATATATATATATACACACACACACACACACACACACACATATATATATATATATATATATATATATATATATAATGGTTGGTTGATATTTATTCATTTCTCATTCTTCATTTATTGTTGGTGTTTGCAAACATTAATAAATGCCATTTTACTCTTTCTTTACTTGAAAAAGTAGGTGAGGGTTGGTAGAAGTGAATATAAAAAACTCAAGGATTTAAACCTTGTTTAATAGAATCACTTAGAAATAAGTGGGTTTTATTTGGTATAAATTTATTGTCCTTCATTGCAACTCTTTTCTATTTGAAAAAAATCATAAAGAGGAAATACTATCCCACTATTGGAAAATATTGCGTAGTCATTTAGAAATCATTTGCATATCAAAGGACCTTCCATTACAAATATATCATATTAATACTGATAGCATTATACTTCACTGAAGGTGACACAACCTTAGTTTCGTTAATCAAATTAATTACAATCTTACAATTACACTTGTTTTTATTTCACTCAATTACAACACTCTTTTTAGCTAATGGAATAGAATTACGATTTAAGTTAAGCTTCATATTATTCAACTAAATCAAGGAATTCTCTAAAATTGCAAATCCCATGTGCAAGCTCCTTTAAAACTATGCCAAGTTTATATTTGATGAGAAGTGTCTCAAAGAATTTGAAGGTTTGAAAGAGAAGCTTACGACGACACCTATCATTGTCACACCGGATTGGTCCCTTCAATTTGTACTCATGCGTGACGTTAGTGGTGTAGCTATTGGAGCGGTTCTTGGTCAGAGGTGTAACAAAGTCCTTCATCCCATCTATTATGCAAGCAAGACGCTTAATGGTGCTCAAATGAATTATACTATGACTAAGTAAGAACTTCTTACCATTTTCTATGCCTTTGGGAAATTTCGAGCCTATTTGTTGGGATCCAAGGTGATAGTCTACAATGATCATGCTGCTCTTCGCTATCTCATGGCGAAGAAGGATGCCAAGCCAAGATTGATCCTATGGGTCCTTTTATTGCAAGAATTCGACTTTGAGGTCAAAGATAAAAAAATAGAAAATCAAGTTGCAGATCATCTGTCTAGGCTTGAAGAAGAAGGAAGGCCAAAGGATAACTTTGAAATCAATGATGCTTTTCCAGATGAGCACATATTGGCATTGTCTTACTTATCTACTCCTTGGTACGCCGATATTTCTAACTACTTGGTTAGCGACCTTATTCCCGATGGATTGGAAACTTACCAACAGAAGAAATTCTTGCAGAAACGTAGGCAATAATGTTGGGAGGAGCCTTTCTTGTTTCGTATTTTCACTGACAACATCATTTGGTGGTGTGTTCCGGAAGATGAGGTTATGCCAATTCTCAAGGCATGCCATAACTCACTGGTTGGGGGTTATCATGTAGGAAACCGAACGTCAGCAAAAGTGCTTGAGTGTTGTTACTATTGATCATCGATCTACCATGACGTGAATCAAATGGTCAAATCTTGTGATCAATGTCAAAGGTAAGGATAAATTTCTAAAAGGCATGAGATGCCTATGAATTTTGTGATGGAGGTTGAAATCCTTGACGTGTGGGGGATCGACTTTATGGGTCCCTTTGTGAGTTCTTATGGCATGAATTATATCCTAATGGAAGTGGACTATGTATCCAAGTGGGTCGAGGCAATCGCCTTGCCAAACAATGAGGTGAGGAGTGTGACCACAATTTTGAGGAAAAACATATTGACACAGTTTGGTACACCCAGGGCCATCCTTTGCGATGGTGGATCTCATTTCTGCAACAAGGCTTTCATCGGGCTACTCAAAAAGTATGGTGTAAAGCACAAGGTAGCCATACCTTATCATCCTCAGTCAGTCAAGTTGAAGTTTCCATTAGGGAGATTAAGAACATTCTAGCCAAAATTGTCAATGCAAACAAGACCGACTGGTCAAGAAAGCTAGATGATGCGTTGTGGGCATATCACACAACATTCAAGACTCCTATTGGCACTTCACCGTACCAGTTAGTCTTTGGTAAGGCATGTCATTTTCCCCTGGAGCTGGAACACAAGGCCATGTGGGCATTGAAAAAGTTGAACCTTGACTGGGTCGAGGCTGCTAATTTGAGAATGACACAACTCAACGAGATGGAAGAGTTCCATTTCCATGCCGATGAAGGTGAAGCCATGTAAAAGGAAAGAATGAAGTTTGTTCATGACAAGACTCCTGAAGCAGGAGTTCAAATCGGGTGACTTGGTCTATCTTTTAAAAGTGGTGAATGTGTCCCCTTTTGTATCTATTGAATTAGAGCCGGAGGACGGACTTCGAACTTTCAAAGTGAATGGCTAGCGGGTTTAGCATTACATGGCACAACATGAGACAAGAACTTGGTAGAACAATTTCCTCTCAAGGATGGTCCTATCCCCCACCACTGAGTAGGCCCAAAAAGGGGCCAACTTCGTCGTGCTGTGACGTTAAATCAAGCGCTTCGTGGGAGGCAACCCATGTGTGGTAACATTTTTATATATAGGATGTTTTTATTTACTTACGTGATTAGATTGAGCAAGTTTCATGTTTGTTCGAGTGCAGGTAGTCCCAAATTCCATAAAAAAGGTGAAAAGACTGAAAAAATTGAAGAAAAGTCACTCAGGGGAGTTTGCGGCAGCTATGCGGTCGCATAATGACTTTGCAGACCGGATAGTCACTGCAAACACGATAAGAAAATTGAGACCAATTGTCTTGCAAAGATGCAGTGAGGACTTGCATTATGCGGTTGCATATCACTTATGCGACCGCATAGTGCATCGCATACTTGAGGTAATCTGACCAGCTCTAGAATCACCGCATAACACTTATGGGATCGGATAACGTGTTATGCAGTCACTTTTCCATCTCAACACGCCAGGTAAAAATCCCCCCACTCTCGCACACAGTCATTCTCACTTGCACACACAACAGTTAACTAATTGCACAAATAAAAAACACAGAAAACAACAATGAAACAAACGAAAAGCAAAAGAAGATTTTGAACACGAACAAGGATCGAAACTCATTGTGCTCAAAATTCCAAAGCTCATTTTCCATCTTTGTTCTACATCTGGTATGTGCCTTCTCATCCTTTCACTTTCTTTTCTTTTCTTTTCTTTTTGTTATCTTTTATTTTCTTTTTGTTTATAATTAGTTCTTGTTGAAGCCCAAAATGTCTATGTAGGGGTATGTGAGGGTAAATCGGGGAGTAATTCATGCATCAAGGCGAGTACCTTCATGAATATAATGAGAAAATTGTGCGGGAATTCTATGCTTTATATGCGGCATTAAGGAACACTGAGCAAGAGAAAAATAGGGTCTTTTCATAGTCGGTGCTTGTTCGAGGTGTCCAAGGGTTATGTGATACGGGCACCATCAATGACATGTAGTTCGAGGATAGGAGTCCCGACACAAATGAATATGAGGCTAAAGTAGCTAGCAAACAAAAAGGCCGTTCTTGGATTGCTTCAGTGATGGCAAAGGGGACACCCTCCTGGATTGAACCTAAGCACAAGATCTACAAGGAGGATCTTACACGGGAGGGTCGCTATTGGCTTAGCTTTGTCACCTCCCATCTGATGTTGTCTAGAAATGAAATTGATATCAACATTGAGAAAGCACTTCTCATTGCGTGCATCATGACATGCATTGAGATCGATGTGGGAGAGATCATCTTCCGGGAACTGGGGGTCAGAGCAAACCAGAAACACACATCACTTCCATTACATTGCTTGAGCACAACTCTCTGAAATGCTGTGAATGTGCCTCCGAGTCCAAAGCATGACAAGCTGGAGAAAGATCTCCACGATATTGACATTATGCGCATCAGTGATGCAGTACCAAAAGAAGCAGAAACCCCAATAGAGCTTCAGATCCTCCTTTCAACAGACTCAGCAGTTTCAGAGGCCCAATTACCTGACTATTCTCAGGCCCCAGCTACCTCCATAGCTACTCCGCAGGCAACTCCACCGTCCACCAGTACACAGCCCCAGGTCCCACTACCAGCTCTTTCTAAGCTGGGTCTACTAGATAAGCATGCCAATTCTAAGGTGGACCGGCTGATAAATGAGATCCCCAACATCATTCGGCAAGCATTGCTCCCCGTCCAATCCTTAGTGACTATTCTTCAGCAGCAATATAAAGCCTATGAGTAACGCCTAAAGCACTTCGTAGTACGTCTTGAGAAAGTCGAACGGGGTGAGGTTGTACATATGCCTTAGCTCCATAACGATGTTGATGCACTAAAGGCTGAGCTGCAGAAGATATAGAATCTTGAATTTGACTTGGCATATCTCCTGCCAAAGGAGCTGGCACATCCATTCCTGGATGGAACTTTGACTTCACAACCTTGATGAAAATTTCTGAGACACGGAGTGTTGGGACCTCCAAGGCTCAAGCCCTTCCTGCACCCATTGACATTCCCTCCGAGGAGGAGTCTGGAGATAGTGAGGAGTCTGATGACGGGGACACGGAAGATGAGGAGATAGATGAGGATACACTGGTAGATGATAAAGAGGGTCCTCGGGACAAGGGTAAGCAAGTTGCTATTGCGACGGCTGCACAAGAGGAAGAAGAAGCAGATGTTCAGACAACAATTGCACATTCACTAGCGGATATGGTCGCCAAGGCATATCCATCGACCACTCATCCGTCATTAGGCGAGGCTAGCAGCTCTCAGGCGCCCGCTCCATATTCAAGGCAGGTAGAGCTTCCTACTCCATCTATGGAGTTCACCCCTCCGGCTTAGGTCCCACCAGCTACACCTTCAACATCAGGGATGACTCCACAACAGTCCAACATATTTTAGACTCCCATAGCGCTTAGTGCGGCCCAGGGAGCCCCTAAACTCTATTTTAAGTTTTTATGCATTGGGGACAATGCATGTTCTTCAGCTGGGGGTGGGGTAGATATTTTACTGTAAATAGATGTATAAAAACAAAAAAAGTATGCATAAACTCCTTTTAGAGGAGTAGTTAGTTATGAATTTCCCTTGGTTTTTCTTCGCCGAGTTCTTTTCCGAGGCTTTAATAGTAGAACTGTCACAACCCAAATCAACAAGGGCCGTGATGAAACCTATCGTTACTAGGCTATCCCTATAGCATAACGAAATCAAAATTTCCCTTTATAACACATATATACTTATATTCCGATAAAGATTTCCTTTTTAGGACAAGTTCAACAAGAAAAAAATAACCCAAACTATCAAAATCTAGTACCGACCTAGACCTCTAGAGTCAAACGTCATGAGCATCTAGGACTATAAATACAATGTACAATAAAGTGACTTGCTACTACAGAAGTCTGAAGTACGAAAGACAAAAACTATGAGCTGAGGAAAGGAAATGAGGTGGTCTGGGGACGCTGAGCAGCTACCTCAATTCTCGAACAAACTCAAGCATTTGCAAAAATCAACTAGTGAGATGGTCTGGTACCTTGATCGCACATAGAGGTGCAGGGATTAACGTGAGTATGCAAACTCAGTAAGTAATCAAAGTAACTAAAAACATGAGTGTAGTGACGAGCATTTATAAATCATGAATTCATAAAACAATAATTCAACTTTTATTAGAAGGCTCGGATAAAGAAGGGAGAGAAAAGCAGTAAAATTAACAATGTAACAGCCATCCAGGCACAATATCTCTCATAACAAGGTATGTCAGTCACTTGTGACTCCACTATCAGTATCTCATGCTCACACTAAACACTCGCACTCAACAAGTACCATGAATACACACAACCTCCGTGGAGGGAAACCCGATCCTATATATATATATACTGCTGCGGTGTGAAGCCCGATCCATATAACATACGCTGCGACGTGCAGCCCAATCCATATAATAGTCAACTACACCCACTGGGAGTGTACAAACTCCGGAGGGGCTGCTATAACACAAGCGCTATATTGATGCGGCGTGCAACCCGATCCAATATGTATATTGCTGCAGCGTGCACCCGAATCCATATATAATATATTTTGCTGTGGTGTGCAGCCCGTTCCATATGTAATATATAACATATATATTGCTACAGCATGCAGCCCGATCCATAACAATCCTCACATATCCGTATCTGGGCCTCACTTTGTCATCCTCACAAGCCACTCGGGAAACACATCTCAACTCACGGGACTCAACCCCAAAATACCTCTCCGAGTCTCAAAATAGTGTGATAATATTGAAAATAACAAGTAGAAAACATGACTGAGTTCACAATTGTTCTATCAGGATAGTGTGAGAATATTGTAAAGGTACCTTTGAGGGTCTAAACAGGTCGGCAGAAGGCACCAAACATGGCTTACAACCCATAAACAAATATAAATTTCTAAGATGTCGTAAGGTTTCAAATCGAATACGCGGCTTAATAGTCTCTACGGGACGGACCAAGTCACAATGCCTATCGGTGCATGCCCATACGCTCGTCACCTAGCATGCGAGTCATCTCATTTACCAAAAAAATATAAAATACCGGGGTTCCATACCCTCAGGTTTAGATTTACAATCATTACTTACCTCAAAACAGCCTAAAAACTACTCCGCGATGCTTTTGCCCCTCGAACTGGCTCCCAAATGCTCCAACTCTATCAGAAACAGGTTAATAACATCAAAATATGCTAGGGAGACGAGCCATAATCGAAAACTATCAAAATTAGGCACAAATTCCTAAAATTTTCCAAATCCAGTCCCGGGCCCACATCTCGGAATTCGATAAAATTAACACCACGAGAATTCTCATCCTCCCACGATTCGATACATACCAAGAACACGGATCGGAGCCAAAATGACCCCTCAACTTCCCATTTTAAAGTCTCTTAATCACAAGCTCTAACTACCTATTTTCCTCCCTAAATTCCTACCCATTTCATGACTAACAGTAGAAAAATCATCACAAACACAAGAGACGAGGTCCAAATAACTTACCCAATCGATAGCCTTCAATTTGCTCTGAAAAACATTGCTCATATCTCCAAACCCGCCCACAAATGGTGACGAATGGGTGAAATTTCACGAAGGCACCCCTTTATACTCTCTGCCCAGCGATTTCCGCTCCTGCGGAAGATTACCCGCACTCGCGGACCCGCACCAGCGGTCCCAGGTGCGCACTTGTGAAAATGACTTAGGTCCGGACATCCGCACCTGTGGCCCTCTTCTCGCAGGCGCGACCAGGCATCTTCACCTGTGCTGATTGGTCAGGTCCCCCTCTTCCACACCTGTGCAAGGACTATCGCACCTGCGGCTCCTATCCGCAGGTGCGGCCTCTTCAGCAAAATGGCACTAGCAGCAGCTCTGCTGCAAATTCCTAAGTCCAAACCTCTGCTAACCATCCGGAATCAATCCCGAGCCACCTCGGGGCCCCAACAAAATATAACAACACATCCCCTAACCTTATTCAAACTTAGTCGGGCCCTCGGAATACCAAAAACAACGCATAAACACCAAAATCACATCAAATTCAAGCCTATGAACTTTGGAATTTCTAAATTTCACCAACGATGCCGAAACCATCAAAAACACATCTGATTGACCTAAAAATTTGCACACATATCATAAACAAAGTTACGAACCTCCTCCAACTTTTGGAACTCCATTCGGACTTCGATTGCCTATTTTCCACTGCCGACCGAAAATCACAAAAAACTAGATATCACCAATTCAAGCCTAATTCTACACCGGACATCAAAACAATATTCCGAACACACTCCTAAGTCCCAAATCAACTAATGAAGCTATCCGATCCATAAAATCTAAATTTCGAGGTCGTTTACCAAGAAGCCAACTCCCAGTTGTCTTTTCCAACTACAAGGTTATTTTGAGAGACTAAGTATCTCAATTCTTAGCACAACCAATCCGAACCTGAACCACCGACCCCAACACATTATAAAAAGTCTAATAAACTTACGATAAAGCATAAATAGGGAAAATGACTAAAATTCTCAGAATGAGTGGTCGGGTCGTTACATCCTCCCCCTCCTAAACAAACGTTCATCCTCGAACGGGTCTAGAAACATACCTGGAGTCTCAAATAAATGAGGATATCTGCTCCCATCTCCCGCTCGGTCGCCCATGTGGCATCCTCCACCGGCTGTCCTCTCCACTAAACCTTCACTGAAGTTATATCCTTAGACCTCAGCCTTCTGACCCGACCACCCAAAATATCCACTTGCTCTACTTCATATGACATATCACCCTTGAGCTGAACCGTTCTGAAGTCCAAACCATGAGACAGGTCACTAACATACTTCTGGAGCATGGAAACATGGAACACCGGATGAATACTCGATAAGCTGGGTGGCAAGGAAAGTCTATAAGCCACCTCTCTAATCTTCAGAAGCACCTCAAAAGGCCCAATGAACCGGGGAATAAGCTTGCTCCTCTTCCAAAACCTCATAACACCCTTCATGGGTGACACCTTCAGCAGCACCTTCTCCCCAACCATGAAAGACATATCTCGGACCTTCCGGTCCGCATAATTCTTCTGCGTAGACTGCACTGTGCGAAGCCGCTCCTGAATCAACTTCACCTTACCCAACACATCTTGAACCAAGTCTGTGCCCAATAGCCTAGCCTCGCCAGACTCAAACCAACCAACCAGAGATCTGCATCTCCTACCATATAAAGACTCATACGGAGCCATCTGGATACTCGACTGATAACTTTTATTATATGCAAACTCCGCGAGTGGCAGAAAATTGTCCCATGAACCCCCAATATTAATGACACAGGCACACAACATATCTTCCAAAATCTGAATAGTACGCCCTGACTGCCCGTCGGCATAAAGATGAAACGTTGTGCTCAAATCAACCTGAGTACCTAACTCCCTCTGCACAATCATCCAAAAATGAGATGTGAACTGACTACCTCTGTCGAAAATGATAGAAACTGGAACCCCATGAAATCGGACAATCTCCCTAATGTAAATCTTAACTAACCGCTCCGAAGAATAAGTAGCAACAATAGGAACGAAGTGCACGAACTTGGTTAGCCGATTCACAAAAACCGATATAGCATCAAACCTCCTCAAAGTCCATGGGAGCCCAACTACAAAATCCATGGTGATTGGCTCCCACTTCCAATCCGGAATATGTAATCTCTGAAGCAATCCACCTGGTCTCTAGTGGTCATACTTGACCTGCTGACAGTTGAGACACCGAGCCACGAACTCAACAATATCCCTCTTGATCCTCCTCCACCAATAATGCTGTCTCAGATCCTGGTATATCTGAGATGGATGGAATACCGCGAAATATGGGCCTCAGCTAGAATCAAGTCTCAACGTCCATCAATATTGGGCACGCAAATCCGACCATGTATCCTCATGACCCCATCATCACCAATAACCACATGCTTGGCATCACCGCGACGGACCTTGTACTGAAGAACGAGCAAGTGTGGATCATCATACTGACGGGCTCTAATCAACTTGGACGCTACACAAGACAATACCCGTGGGGGCTCTGATGGATCCAATCTCACCAACTGACCCGCTAAAGCTTGAATTCTAGTGCTAAGGGTCATCCGCTGCTGGAATGTGGGATAGACTCCCCAAACTCCCTACTCTTAGATTCAGGGCATCAGCCACTACATTGGCCTTCCCCGAATGATATAGAATGGTGAGGTCATAATCCTTGAGAAGCTCCAACCATCTCCTCTAATGCAAATTCAGATCCTTTTGCTTAAGAAGACGCTGCAAACTACGGTGGTTAGTGAAAGTCTCACAATGCACTTCATACAAATAATGACGCCAAATCTTCAAGGCATGGACAATGGCTGCTAGCTCAATATCATGCACGAGATAATTCTTCTCGTGTACCTTCAACTATCTGGACACGTAGGCAATCACCCTACCTTCCTGCATCAAAACCGCTCCAAGGCCAACTCTCGAAGCATCACAGTAAAATCTATAAGAACCTGAACCCGTAGGGAAACCCAATACCAGAGCTGTAGTCAAAGCTAACTAGAGCTTCTAAAAGCTCTCCTCACACTCCTCAGTCCACCTGAACTGAGCACCCGTCTGGGTCAGCTTGGTCATAGGTGCTGCAATAGATGAAAATCCCTCTACAAAACAGCGATAGTACCCTTCCTAACCAAGGAAACTTCGAATCTCGGTAGCAGATGACGGTCTAGGATAGCTCTGCACCGCCTCTATATTCTTTGGATCAACCTGAATACCCTCACTGGACACCATATGCCCCAAGAACGCTACTAAATCAAGCTAGAACTCACACTTCAAAAATTTTGCATACAACTTCTTCTTCTTCATGGTCTGAAGCACAACTCTCAAATGTTTCTCATGATCCTCCCGATAGAATTAATACACCAAGATATCATCAATAAACACGATGACGAAAGAATCCAGATAAGGCCGGAATACACTATGCATCAAGTGCATAAAGGCTGCTAGGGCATTGGTCAGCCCGAATGGCATAACCAGAAACTCATAATGGCCATATCTAGTCCTAAAAGAAGTCTTCGGGATGTCTGGCCCCCGAATCATCAACTGATGATAGCCAGAACGCAATTCAATCTTAGTAAATACCCTGGCACCCTGCAACTAATTGAACAAGTCATCTATACGAGGCAAGGGATATCGGTTCTTCACCATAACCCTTCCCAGCTACCGATAATCAATACTCATGCGCATAGAACCATCCTTTATCTTCACAAACAACACGGTGCACCCCAAGGTCACACACTAGGCCGAATGAACCCCTTGTCTAGAAGTTCCTGAAGTTGCTCCTTTAATTCCTTCAGCTCCGCTGATGCCATGTGATATGGTGGAACAGAAATAGGCTGAGTGCCTACCACTAGGTCAATACCAAAGTCAATGTACGATGGGCTAGAAGGGCACCGAATGAAGAACTGCCTGGCTGGGAACTAAGGGGACCATGCCCCAAAGATGCACCACTATAGGCTGGGCGGACTGACTAAGGAGGCCTGAATGAACGACCTCTACCATGCTGAAACTGCCCCATGGAAGGAGCACCACTAGAACCATCCGTTCCACAAGGCTTATTGACCTCCCTCTTCTCCCGCTCCTGGTGGCGAACCGACTCAATATCTCTAGCAATATCAATAACATGCTCGAAGGTAGCACCTGATACCCTCTCCCGAGTCCTAAAAAGGGGGAGCTGATAAGTGAGGCCATCCATGAACCTGCTAATCCTCCTCCTATTAGTACGGACCAACTCGGTGGCATGAAGAGCTAACTCTGAAAATCGCATCTCATACTACGTCATTGATAGCCCCCCCTGACGCATCTGCTCAAACTGTCTGCGGTGCTCCTCTATGTGAGACTGGGGTACATACTTCTCTAAGAAGATAGTAGAGAACTGCTGCCAGGTGAGGGAGGCTGAACCAACAGACCTACGCCTCTCAAAAGACTCCCACCAAGTGAAAGCAGCACCAGAAAACTGAAAAGTAGCAAACGAGACCCTCGTAGTCTCTAGAATACCAGCAATATGAAGCATACTCTGACACTTATCCAGAAAACCCTGGGCATCCTCGCCCTCTGCACCACTAAATGTCAGAGGCTGAAGTCTACTAAATCTCTCTAGCCTACGCTGCTTCTCATCTGAGATAGCTGGAACCACGAAGTCCTAAACAGGAGCAACCGTCTGGGCTGGAACTGCCCCCGGTGTCTGAAGGCCCTGGGTAACCTGCTCAGGTGTCCGGGCAGCTGGAGTCTGGTTGCCTCCCCAGGCCTATGAAATAGCAAAAACTGCCTGAGAAAGGGTGGTACATACAATCAAGATCTGAGCCAAGGTCTAATGAAGGCCCAGAATAACAATAGGCACCGAGGGTGCCTGAGCCTGTCTTGCTGGAGCATCTGCGGCGGGGACCTGATACTGAATGGTAGGTTGACCCTCTGGTACTGCCCTGGCTGCTGCACGGGCTGGTCCCCAACCTCTAACACGGCCTCGACCGCGACCTCGACCTCTAGCTGGTCTCACTGGTGGCTGATCACCCTTATCGATAGCGCGAGTCCTTACCATCTGTGAGAGAATGAAACATTATAAGTTTAGATTTCTAGAATCAACAAAATGGCACGACAAAATTCAAGAAGAATGAGATTGTTCCTAAGGGTTCTGCAGCCTCTCGAAGATAAGTACAAACGCCTCCGTACCGATCCGCAAGACTCTACTAAACCTGCTCATGCCTGTTGAGTCCTATGTAACCTAGGCTCTGATACCAACTTGTCACAACCCCAAATCAACATGGGCCATGATGGCGCCTATTGTAACTAGGCTAGCCCTCTTACGTAACGAAATCAATATTTTTCTATTTATAAGAAATATATACTTATATTCCGATAAAGATTTCCTTTTAGGACAAGTTCAACAAGAAAATTTTAACCCAAAGGAGCAAAATCTAATACTGACTCAGAGCTCTAGTGTCAACTGTCATGAGCATCTAGGATTATAAATACAATGTACAATAAAGTTACTTGCTACTACAAAAGTCTGAAGTACGAAAGACAAAAACTATGAACTGAGGAAAGGAAAGGAGTTGAGCTGGGGGCGCTGAGCAGCTACCTCAATCCTCGAATAAACTCCAAGCACGTCCGAAAATCAACTAGCGAGATGGTCTGGTACCTGGATCTACACACAGAGGTGCAGGGAGTAACGTGAGTACGCAACCTCAGTAAGTAATCAAAATAACTAAAAACTTGAGTGTAGTGACGAGCATTTATAAATCATGATTTCATAAAACAATAATTCAAATTTTATTAGAAGGCTCAGATAAAGAAGGGAGAGAAAAGCAGTAAAATTCACAATGTAACAGCCCCACGCACAATATCTCTCATACCAAGGTATCTCAGTCACTCGTGACTCCACTATCAGTATCTCATGCTCACACTAAAAACTCGCACTCAACAATTACCATGAATACACATAACTGCTGCGGCGGACTGCCCGATCTAATATATATATATATATATATATATATATATATATATATATATATATATATATATATATATTGTTGCAGCGTGCAGCGTGATCCATATAACATACGTTGCGCCGTGCAACCCGATCCATATATTAGTCGACTGCGCCCACTGGGATGTATAGACTCCGGAAGGGCTCCTAGATCCCAAGCGCTATATTGCTGCGGCGTGCAGCCCGATCCAATATGTATATTGCTATGGCGTGCAACCCAATCCATATATAATATTTTATTTTTAGGCGTGCAACCCATTCCATATGTAATATATAACATATATATTGTTGTGGCGTGCAACCCGATACATAACTATCCTTACATATCCGTCTCTTGGCCTCACTTAGTCATCCTCAAAAGCCACTCGGACAACCCATCTCAACTCACGGGATTCAGCCCCAAAATACCTCTCCGAGTCTCAAAATAGTGTGATAATAGTGAAAATAACAACAAGTAGAAAACATGACTTAGTTCACAATTGTTCTATTAGGATAGTGTGAGAATAGTGTAAAGGTACATCTGAGGGTCTAAACTGGTCGGCAGAAGGCCCCAAACATGGCTTACAGCCTATAAACAAGTATAAATTTCTAAAATACAGGATGTCGTAAGGTTTCAAATCGAATATGCGTCTTAATAGTCACTACGGGATGGACCAAGTCACAATCCCTATCGGTGCACGCCCACACACTCGTCACTTAGCATGTGTGTCACCTCATTTACCAAAACAATATAAAATACCGGGGTTTTATACCCTCAGGTTTAGAGTTACAATCGTTACTTACCTCAAAACAACCCAAAAACTACTCTGCGGTGCTCTTGCCCTTCGAATCGGCTCCTAAATGCTTTGAGTCTATCAGAAACAGGTTAATAACATCAAAATATGCTAGGGAGACGAACCCCAATCGAAAATTATCAAAGTTAGGCACAAATATCCGAAATTTGAAAAACTTGCCCCGGGCCGACTTCTCGGAATTCGATAAAATTAACATCACGAGAATCCTCATCCTTCCACGATTCTATACATACCTAGAACACTGAAATCACAAGCCCTAATTACCCATTTTCCTCCTTAAATATTTCCTACCCATTTCATGACTAATAGTAGAAAAATCATCACAAACACAAGAGACGAGGTCCAAATAACTTACCAATCGATAGCCTCCAATTTCCTCTGAAATACACTGTAAAACTATCCAAACCCATCCACAAATGGTGAATAATGGGTGAAATTTTGTGAAGGCACCCTTTTATACTCTCTGCCCAGCATTTCCATTCATGCGGAAGATTACCCGCACCTGCGGACCCACACCAGTGACCCTCTTCTCGCCCTGCGGGCTCACAAACACGACCAGGCGTATGCACCTACACTCCTTGGCCAGGTCCCCCTCTTCCACACCTGCGCAAGGACCATCGCACCTGCGGATCCCCATCCGTAGGTGCGGCCACACTAGCAAAATGGCATCAGCAACAACTTTGCTGCAAATTCCTAAGTCCAAACCTCCGCTAACCATCTGAAATAAATCCCGAGCCCCCTCGGTCCCCAACCAAATATACCAACACATCCCCTAACCTTAGTCAAACTTAGTCGGGCCCTCAGAACACCAAAAACAACGCAAAAATATCAAAATCACATCAAATTCAAGCCTATAAATTTGGAATTTCTAAATTTCACTAAGGATCCCAAAACTATAAAAAACACATCCGACTGACCTTAAAATTTGCACACATATCCAAAATGACATTGCAAACCTGCTCCAACTTTTGGAAATCCATTATGACCCCGATAGCCTATTTTCCACTGCCGAACGGAAATCGCCAAAAACTAGCTTTCGCCAATTCAAGCCTAATTCTACACCGGACATCAAAACCAAATTCCGAACACATTCCTAAGTCCCAAATCTCCTAACGAAGCTATCCGAGCCATAAAATCCACATTTCGAGGTTGTTTAGTAAGAAGTCAACTCCTAGTTGACTTTTTCAATTATAAGGTTAATTTGAGAGACTAAGTGTCTCAATTTTCACCACGACCACTCCGAATCCGAATCAACCAACCCCAACACATCATAAACAGTCTAAGCAACTTATGATAAAGCATAAACAGGAAAAAAGGCTAAAATGCTAGGAACTACCGGTTGTGTCGTTACAAGAACCATGGTAGTAGCATGGAACATTTTGACTTGTTTGGTGTGATTGTAAAGTTTCAAGCATGTACGAAATATTTTTTAAATGAATTGTACCCTTCCATTATTGATATATATATATAAAAATATATATATTTTATGGTTAGTCATTTTTGTGAACTTGAGGCTCGCTCTTTCACATTATGTTTACTCGGAATCTTACTTATCATATGAGGAAAGCTTTGAGTTGACTTGCATTCACTTGAGGGAAGAAACACTGTTGAGTCAAACAGTTCATGTGCCATGTGTGTTAGTGTTTGCCTAAATAATTCTTGTGTTTACTTCTATCATCTAGATTTAGCCCGGTTGGTCTTTCAATGCTAATGTTAATTACGTTTGGTTGGAGGGATGACTTTAGGCATTCTTTGTGTTATTTGAAGAACCTCTTTAGCCTTTCAAGATGACCATTGCATAAATATTATCACTAGTTACCCTATTTGAGCCTTTAACTTTTTCTTTGGCCACCTCATTACCAACCCTTCCCCTTTTGTAAAATAATTCCCTCTTTTAAAGTCGTCCCTCCTTGAACATTGAGAATGAGGCTAAAAGCCTAAGTTGGGGGTGTGGTGTCATGTTGGAAATTGGTAAGGTTGTATATTGAGTGTACGAACAGATACCTCAAAGTGTTCATATGAAATTATTCAAGCTCCAAAAGAAAATATATAAAAAAATAAAAAATAAAAAATATGGAGATATATGTATGTATACAAATATGGAGTCTTGAATAAAACTAGATAGGTATTCAAGGTTGTTCTATGTCGGTAATTAGATGCCAACGAGGGCTATGTGGTTTGAAAAGAAAAAGAAAAAAAGACAAATGTGAGTAGTGTTCAAGGAGGGTGTAGTCACTTGTATCCCAAATGCTTATCCGACCCTTTCCTAAACCTACATTACAAGCTTAAAAAGTCCGTATGGGATCTCCAATCGAATGTTCTTGAATAGGCAGCGAATTAAAATAAGGGTAATCTTATGGCATTATATGGTGTAACACTTGAAATTCTTTGTGAGAGTGGTGATTTTTGGACTTTCTTTCTTGTGAGGGAACATGATCTGCAAGGTTTAACAGAAGTTAGGTTCTCGAAGTAGAATGCAAATGCACTTAGATGAGAGTAACATTTTGTCAATTTGGTCGAGGCTCAAAGTTCACAAGTTGATTAGCTGCTTTGTTAAATAATAATGGTCTTCTGAGAAGGGTAAATAAATGAGGTTACATTCTTGTAAACTGACAGTTAAAACCATCTACGGTCACTATTGTTTCATGACATCAGTAAGAGTTTAAGATAGGATGATTTTTGTTCTAGTTGATTGAGGACAAGCAAGAGTTTAAGTTGGGGGTGTTTATGTGCCGTAGAATTACTTATATTTTAGCTCGTTTTTAATGCATTTGTTCGTTAATTCTTATGAAGTTTTGATGTTTTGCAGTGCATAAGGTTCGAGGATCCAAAACACGGAAAAGAAGTCAAAAAGCCATAAAAGAGCAGAAGGAATGCAAGAATGCGGACCGCATAACTCGAATGCGGACCACATAACTCAATGGGAAACTGCAGATTAAACGTTCCACTATGCGATCGGATAACACGTTTGCAAGCCGCATAACGGACCGCATAATTCTAGCAGAGTGAGCCTCCCAAGAATTGCAATGGAACAATGTGGTTGCACAACTACAACGACCCAACCAGTTGTTTTGAGCTCTAGTGTGTCGTTCAGCGGTTTGAAGTCGTGAGCAGCTTCGTTTCAGGCATTATGACCTGTGGACGTGGTCGGAATTGAATTCCAGGAAGTTTAGAATTGATTTGGAATGAAAATTCTCATTTTAGAAGCCTTAAGTTGGTGAAATCAACTAAGATTAGAATTTTGAGTAAAGGACCTCGAAATAAGGATTTGAAGGTTCCAGCAGGTTTGTATGATGATCTCGGACTTGGGCGTATGTCTGGATCGGGATTTGGATAGCCTGAGAGTGTTTCGGTGTATATTGTGGATGTTAGCATTTTTGAAGAAATTTCTTATGTTTGTCTTGTAGCGCATTTCAATGATATTGATGTCTATTTGGGATTTCGAGTCTGGGAATAGCTTCGTATGTTAATTCTGGATTTGGGAGCGCTTTCGGAAGTGAATTCGGATGTCCGGAGGTCATTTTGAAGTCATTTGGCTAAAGATAGAAATTTTAAGGTTTTTGAGAAGTTTGACCGAGAGTTTGAATTTTTGATTTCGGGGTCGGATTCCAATTCCGAAAGTTGGAGCAGGTCTGTAATGTCAAATATGACTTGTGCGCAAAATTTGGGGTCAATCGGACATGATTTGATAGGTTTCGGCATCGGATGTATAAGTTTGAAATTTCAAAGTTCATAAAGCTTGAATTGGAGTGTGATTCATGAACTCGACGTTGTTTGATGTGATTTGAGACCTCGAGCAAGTTCGTATCATGTTTTGGGATATTTTGGTATAATTGGTTAAGCTCCCTAGGGCCTCGGGTGGATTTCGGAAGGTTAACGGAATGAATTTCGGGCAAGAAAAAGAAGGAAAAATTGTAGAAATTTCTGTTGAACTTTTGGACAGCAATTTATGCATCAATGAGCTAACTTTGGAAGCATATATATAAGAACATATAAGTAATGTGAAAATTTGCAAAACACAAAAGTTGTAGATTGTGAAGTCTAGTTTCAGAACATTAAGCCATTTGTAATTTTGAGTTTTGTACAAAAAGTTATGACCGACTGAAGATGGCTGGTGGAGCAGTTTCGCCAGAATTTTCTGATGCATGGAGCCGACTTTAGAAGCTCATATCTCCGGATATATAAATATTTATATGGTGTACAACCTATAATATTAAGGATCTTCAAGTCTAGATTCTGAATCTTCAAACCGTTTGTTATTTGGATATTTCAACAAGAAGTTATGTGTGTTTTAACAGAAGGTGTTCAAGAAGAGAAAATTGTAATAAGATGTACAACCTGTACAGCGCAAGTGCAAGGTACAACTCGATGAAGCATGGGCAGATTCTTTAAACACGAATTTTGGCCATTTCTTTCATTTGGCTTTGATGATTTTGGAGAGCATTTCAAGGGGGATTTCATCAAGAATCAAAAGTAAGTTGTTTGTACTTATTTCCAAGTTAAATACAATATTTATTACATAGATTTGATATGAGAAATTGGGAAAAATGTTGGGAAATTGCAACGAAACCTAGAATTGATGAAAATTTGATTTTACCACGAATTTTAGCATAAAATTAGGAGTAAATTGTGTATTTGAGCTAGTAAAGCTATGGTTAGAGTTTATCTTCGAGAAATCTCGGAATCCGGGCACGTGGGCCTGATGGCATTTTGGTCATTTCACTAAGCGGAGTTGGGAAATTATATAATCTAAATGTTTAGCAAATACTTGAGTATATTTTCATTGGTTTATAATCATTGGGTTGTTTTGGAGCGTTGTGCATCGATTGGATTCGTCGGGAAGGCTTGGAGGCCGTTTATAGAATTTCGGACCGAGGTAAGTCTCCTTTCTAACTTTGTGAGGGGGAAATTGTCCTCATAGGTGAACTAAATGAATATCTGATATTATTTGTGGGGGCTACGTACGTACGAGGTGACATGAGTCCGTGCGTAGCTACTATTATTCCATGTCCGGGTAGCCTAGGACCCACTAGCATGCTTTATGTGTGTACCTGTAACCCTACCTGTAATATTAAACTGCTAATATGACCAAAAAACGTGATTCAAAGTTTAAAACACAACTAGAGTTCATATTGTTAACCTTCTAAAAAGAGAACTGTTTTCTCTGTGAATATATATGTGTACATGGACTGGGTTGTATTATGGAGTGTTACTAAATTGGACAAATGAGTTTCAAAATCAAATATTTCAAAACTTATATTTCATGTTTCTCTTAATAAAGACTTTACCATTTTCCTGAGAAAAATTGTTTTCTTGATAAAATACGAATTTATTATGTGGATATGTGTAACTTTGGGTGCCTGAGTCGCTTGAGTGATTTGCGAGCAGGAAGACCCTGCATTTATGTGTGTATTCTTATGAGCACCTGAGTTGCAAGTATGATTCGCGAGAAGGCTAGCCGTATTATACTGAGAGGTGCACTTTTGGGACGGGCCGGTCGATCCCTCGGCAATGCACAAGAGAGGATTATTATATTGTCTCAGATCCTTATACATCTTTGCGGCACCAGGATGGATGGAATACCGCAAACTATGGGCCTCAGCTAGAATCAAATCTCGAAGTTCATCCACATTGGGCACGCAAATCCGGTCCTGCATCCTCATGACCCCATCATCACCAATAACCACATCCCTGGCATCACCGCAATTGACTCTGTCCTGAAGAACGAGCAAGTGTGGATCATCATACTGGCGTTCTCTAATATGATCATAAAGAGAAGACCTGGAGGCTACACAAGCCAATACCCAAGGGGGCTCTGATAGTTGCAATCTCACCAACCGACATGCTAAAGCCTAAACATTAAGTGCTAATGGCCGCTCTGCTACTGGAAGGTAGGCTAGACTCCCCAAACTCTCCGCTTTGCGACTTAGGGCATCAGACACTACATTGGCCTTCCCCGGATGATATAAAATAGTGAGGTCATTGTCACGACACAAATTGGAGGATCATGACTAGCACCCGGGCCATACTTGCCGAGCACCAACGTACATTTTATCTAACCTTCTTATTATCATTAAGGGATAACGAGATCAATATAAATGGTAGCTATGGATGACGAACATACATCAGATGGGATGACAACATTGCTAAGAAACTACATAAAAGGTACAAGCTACAACGCTGCTATGAAAGACTATACAACAAAAATTAGCCAACAAGGCATACCAAACTATACATGAGTCGAAACCTGTCTATGATCCTCTAAAAAAGCATAAGTAATACAACATAGCTGGAACAGGGCCCCGACATACCCATAAATTCTATAATTAAAATGCATACCAAGTCCACGGCAAGTTCGGAGAAGGGATCTCGCCTATAACGCTGAACTGGAAAGCCTATTGTGGTGGGGGAGCTTTGTCTACCTATCCATCAGGACCTGCAGCGTCGAAAAATAAAAGGACGTCAGTACGAATAATGTACTGAGTACGTAAGGCAGGAAAGCATAAATAAGAACAGTAATGTAAAAAGAGATGTAAGAGATAGAACTTGTAGAATCTGAGTGCTTCTAAGAGACATTAACATGAAATGCATGATACATATATACACATAATCTTTTTAAACATCCGCCTCTGTGGGCATCATCATCATCATAGAACATTTGCCTTTGTGGGCATCATCATAATCATATCATACCCGGCCTCAAAGAGGACTCGGTAAACCCAACTGATCAGTGGTTACACAATATGTGCCATACCCGGACGACTATAGTGCGGCTAGGTAGAGTAAAATAGATACATATATATAATGCATGCAGGACTCATTAGAATCATGTTCTGAACATTTCGGAGCGATGTAAGGTCGATATTTTCCGTACACATCATTATAGCTAAATCTTCATCGAGAATCTTATAAGAATCCGGAAGGGAAAAAATGCAAGTACTGCTAGCTTCTAAGAGTAGAGTATCTTTAGAAGCTCGTTCATGGCATTATGTACAATCGGAGTCGTGCAAAAGAAGAAAGAGATAGCCTCACATACCTTGTATATCTTTAGAAGCTCGTTCATGGCATTATGTACAATCGGAGTCGTGCAAAAGAAGAAAGAGATAGCCTCACATACCTTGTATATACTGACCTAACCTCAATCTACACAAATGTCATAATTCCTTAATCTACAATAAGAGAAAATTACAATAACATTATTGTTTAAGCGTCATAACTATTATGTATCGACCACAACCTATTTTACGATGAAACGGACCCAGAAATGTATCGACCACCGTAGTCGTGTCAAACGACCCGGAAATGTTACAAGGAATGACCAGATCACAACCCTACGTCTATATGGTGTTTCTCCACACTCTTCCTCCTCCAAAAATCCGCAAAACAGTAGTAAAACAGGCAGCCCAACAACAACACAAAACATCTGCTACAAGTCAAATAACTCGAACTCAGGGCTTCCGATCACCGTCCTGTGAGTTCTAACTATTAGGAAACATATTTATCAACCTTCCTTGATATTTAAACACTTAAATAAAGATATTAGACGTCTCTTAACTATTAAGTACCATCCAAAACTCTAACTATAAAGAAAAAGGAGAGGCGGTATAATGACACTTACGTCGTAGGATCGTTCTGATGTTATTGTTTCTCGATTTCTTTCCCAAAATGATAATCTTCTTTGAAACCCTAGAAGATAGCTTGAGGTTATGTTTATGGGTGTTATCTGGTCTTTTTATGATGAATAATGAAGAGGATGACGACCTAAGGTTTATATATATCAAGTTTGGAAAAGTCAAAGAGGTGCTAACTTGGCACCCTAGGATTGGTCCATCTTCCGACGCTTATATATTTTTATCCTGATGCTGTATGAACGAAAGGTTAAGAGATTTGAAAACTAAATTCCAAGACCTTCATTTTGGTATATTATATGTCTCAATAAGACCTCATATAGCACATGAAATGTATTTCTCAAAAAGCTCTAGTGATCCACGTACTTGTCACTTATAATGTCTGCACAGTCTCGCGAAACTGCAAATATCTCTCTACTCCTACATCGTATCGATGAACGGTTTAATGCATTGGAAACTAGACTCATAGATATTAAAGTTTGTTGGTAGATAATCCAATAATTACAAGTATATTGGGAGAAAATCTCAGTTACATTTGACCTAATTTTAAGCACATTATGAGTGTAACTTGTGAATACCTTTGCCGACTTTTGTTCCACAACTTGCTTGACTTCAAATTCTAGAACAAAACTATCATAAGATAAAAATTAACTCATAGAATAACCTCCTTATCATGTAATGAACCATAGTCTCACCCTAAAGTACATGTTATAACATTCCAAACTCGTCGACTTTCGACGAAACTTATTTTCTTCAATTAGTTTAGCTTCTAAGCTTTCCAACCCTCTTGGTAGTCGTTATTCATGATCTTAAATATTTATAACCTCCAATGTAAAATGATTAACTTACTATATATTCCATCAAATATAATCTTATTTCCGAGCTTAGATCAATTGACTTATGATGTACTCTCCCGTACGAAAACATAGGGTGTAACATCATTCCCCCCTTTGGAACATTCGTCCTCGAATGTTGACTAATGCACTTTTCCATATCATAAGCAATAACTCTTACGGATAATTTAATATTGTCTTTTCTATCTAGGGAGTTGTTCGGTGAAGAAATCCAAAGGCTAGAACATTCCCCCCCTTTAGGCCTCTTTCTCACACCACGACTTGTGGTCGAACTCCTTTCAATGTAGTAACTATTTCTACCTTCTTTCATGCAGCCTAGACAATTCTAACCTTGAATGTGCGCCAATGCGACTCTTATCTCCTTTTTTTTTTTTATTTCTTCTTAGCTTTTAACCTATCCTTATCATTCACTTGGCAGAGATATATTGTACTATGACAAGTTGTCCCTATGGGCTTCTATAGGTGTACTAAAGTTCCTTGTTTGGTATTTTGTTGAACTTACGACTATTCTTATATGTTGTTTCATAGCCTCGGTTATCTATGCTTATGGATTTACCACTACTAGGTAGGTCATACTATACCATAATTCTTACTTTGGAAACTTGTCACCCAACTCTAGGTTTTTCTCTTACCATTTATCATATATGTATAAATCTTAGCCATTTAATTCTTCCTTATTACCGTCCATCTTAATAATGACAGCATAATCGCATCTCATACTTTGTAACTTTCATCTAATCATTGTTGATTCACCTTCATATTGATCTATAATCTACCACTGATAATTTAAAATCTCTTATATAATGTATCGTCACTAGGGCTCACGTCTCATCGGGGAACATCTGAAGTGATTTTTCTGATCCACTTAGGGATGATAATATAATGCAATAACTATATTTCATAGAATCCCAATGTGATTAATCTTATGGGGGTATTCTAATCACGTGCAGTTCATGAAATACTTGTTCTCTAAATCATTACTCAATCAAAGGTCTAAACGTCATCCTCTTATCATTTATCACAATTACACCCTTACTTTACTACCATGGTAGCATTCTATCTCTTCTAAATGCTCCTAGTTTTAAACTCCTTTGAGTTCATTCATGATATACTGAGCTTTTTATAACTGTATCGAAACCATCAGCTCTCTTGTTGTAATGGGTTTAATCATGAGGAATTACCTATTCTCGTCACCTTCTTACACACCTTTTCTTATCCTTACTCATGCCTAGCTAAAACCTTGTTGCTCTACCATACGTTATCTTGCGACCTACGCACATCTACTTATACTACTCGTAACCTTCCTTTCATCATGTTAGCACCACAGATTTCCTTTCACGCCTTCTGTTGGTCCCAAACGCACACGCAAGTATACGTGGTCGACAAGTAATATAAGATTGTAATTCTAGATATCGTACCCACAGGAACTTGTGATTAACTATCAACTAAATTAAACCCAAACAATTAATCTATTCAAGCAAATACTAAGGTATGAATATTTAACTAAAATTAATCTAGAATAGTAAACTATGAAATTAAGGAAACAAATTGGCGAAATTAGACACGAATTCGATAAGAGCCAATATTCTAGAGTTATGGGTTAGCAAACAATCCTGTTGAGTTTTCCACTTAAATCGTCTAATTAATTTATCAGGTTTATTGATTGACGAGGTTAATATTGCTCGTTGCCTTCTCCCCGAAATCACCTATTCAAGCTAACCTAACCCCTATATTCCTATGAAATTAGGATTAACAAGAACGAATTAATAATTCCCGTATAATAACCAAGCAAGGCGATTAGGTATATTCCTATACTAACCGCAAATCCTCTCCCCTGAAGGGTTAAGATCTTGCTCTACCAAATCTTATATGCAATCTTGAATTCCCTCTCCCGAGTTCAATCCTAGATTCGTAGAGAGTATTCAATTGGTGATGAAGCAATCAAATAATTAAGCGCAAGATTGAATAAATAAACCAATATGATAAAATAATAAGAACAATTCAAGCTTCAAACTACAACGTTCATGTAGCACCCAAAACTCTAGAACTAATTAACTATGAAATTAAAGGAAGAGAAGAGAAGAAAAACTAGGTAGAAGCCTCCTTCAGCGTGGTGTGTGTTCCTCCACGTCCAAATCCCCTCACGTGAATATCCGTGAATCAAAATTCTCTCAAAGTTGTGTTTTTGGGTCTATTTATAAGTTTGGGACAAACCCTAACCGTGTAAGAGACTTCTATTCAAACCAGGAAACACTTAAAACCTTCAAAACTCGAAATTGACCGGACAGGGACCCAGGCGTTAAGCCCCAAACGCCCCCTTATAGCCTGGGCAGACCTGGCGTTAGGGTCCAAATGCCCCACTAACACCAGGGTCAGCCTGGCTTTGGGGGCCAAACACCCGGCTAACGCCCGGGTGTTTCCTTTTCGACTCTTGAGCGTATTTTTGACGTTTATGCATCCATTTAGCTCGGCTTCCATCTTCAATTCACTTACACATAAAATAGACTCCATTATGCACATATAACATGTATTTCTATCATTAACGCACACAAAATGTAAGGTATATAATGCTTAAAACCATGAATTCTAGCCATGCATCAATACCCTACACTTAGACTCTTGCTCGTCCTCGAGAAATATCCTTCAACACGTACATAGTTCATTAACAAGGAGTATTTTACTTTTCAATCACACACATTACCCCTTAACTATGATCGATACCGGCAATCAAGTATGAACATACAAAATTTCACATTCTTTCCCTTTTTAAACATGCCCAAGTATAATAATTTAGTCAATAATACCAATAACCTAATTGCAACCACCCAACCTCAAGAGTCGACTTGCAACTACTAAGCCGTCTCAAATCGCGCACCTACCCAACAAGAAAATTACAATATACCAATCGTTCATGAGATCATGGGCCCTCACCAACAACAAAATAATGAATATAACTAGTCCACACATTCAAATATGCTTTTGAACATTATTTAAGGACATCACACAATTGAACAAATTCACTCACTCTCACAAGGAATTCATATGCATCGCGTGGTCATACCATAAGCTTGCCCTTAGTGTAGATATCCACTAATTCAAGTTAGCCAAATCTAGGATCAATTAGGACTTTTAAGGTTGTAATGTAGGCTAAGGGACGGGTAGGATATATTTAGGACTAGTGACTAACCCTCCTAATCACTTTAATATACTACCTTCACAAATCAACACATATTCTTCTCAACCAATTCACTTGCCACAATTCATATTCAACATAGCCCTTTTTCAATTAAGCACTTCTATATTTTCACTAGCACAAATTAATAAAAATTGGAGGTTTGTATCTTTTTGTACATACTTTTACTATCATTTTTTTTCTCTTTCCTACACACACTCCATACATGAAGATTCAATGGCTAGTGACTTTTGAACACAATTTTTAGTGCACTAACAAGTCTTTCCATGTCTCCAGTCAAAAGTTAATCCCCAATATCTCACCTTACTTCTTTTAGCGACTAAGTGCCTTAGGAGGAAAAGGTGCAAAAATCTAAATTTAAGAACAAAATAGGGATACAGCTTGTAATGTGGGTACCAAAGAAAAGTTCAGACGTCTCAAAGGGGCTAGCAATGGAAATTTTTAATTCTTATGTGACAAGCACATCCATGATCAAGCAAGAAAATTGCCTACGTCATCCCCTAGACTAGCATAACCTACAAATTCGCTTTGATTAACACATGGGGAAAGTTCTAGACTACACATGATAGCATAGAAAATCACTAAACCTCACTCACACATTGCACATGATTCAATCACAACGGTTTTATTCAACTCTCAATTCAAGCAAGAACAAAGAATTGAGAGAATTAAACAATATTACACTATGTAGGATACAAGTCAAACAACTGAGTTAAGGCGTCACAAAATAGGCTATTTACTTTTACTCAGGCATCACATGTCAAACCAAATATAAGGGAAAGTAGAATGTATGTCATAACCTAATATGTCGGGATCAAACATGTCATGGGGTATTTCTAAGTTACTCAGCTTCTTCCGAAATACTCTAAAAAAATTTAAAGTGCCCGGTTCAAGTTACACCCTTGGAAAAGAGTCGTTGCCCAAAGAAAAACCAAGGGATACTACCTAACTATCCTGCAAAAAATGAAAAAAATCTTTTTGGCGTTTTTAAATCGGACTTTATCCCTCAAGAAAATTGTCCAACAGATCCATCATTGGGAACAAATCCGAGATTTTTCTAAAAAATAATAATTTTATTCAATTACACCTCAGAAAGTAGTTTCCCCACCCCACACTTATGTTATGCATAGTCCTCGATGCATGATCACAAAGAAAAACATTAAAACAAAGGTGAGAAATACTTCATGAGACCCCCTCGGACATAGCTCGAACATGATTCTCAATCTTTAGAGTCGGGATGACCCCACACTTAATCTGAAACATGCCCTTCAGCTTCAACTTTTGGGTACTCAGACTTACCCCACTCTGCAAAATAAAAACAATACAAAAATGACACAAAAAAATAAAAATAAAATAATAAAAAGATATACAGGCTGGGTTGCCTCCCAACATGCGCCTTATTTATAGTCGTGGCACGACTCTGCTACTTCACCACTTCTCCTTCCACTTTGAGGATATGAACTGCGTCCCCATTTTTGCATCAATTTTTCTGTCACGTTCATGAGGTGGTGGTGTAAAAATGAAGGAACCAAACAGTAGGTATCTCATCTTGCACTTCTTGGCCCTTAGGCGAGGGATGTCATTTTGTCTCCTTGGCATGACAAATTTCAGAATATAAACACTTTGTTCCTCGTCCATTGATTCCTATATATGCACGACTTGATCAATTCCCATGTCACCAACCAAACACAATGTTGAAAAGTGTTTAGAATGAGGTCCAATGCACTCCAACTAAAAAACTGCATTATTTTCGACAACCTCTATTTTATATTCTTTATCAACCTTGACATCATTAATAATTTGGTCGAATATTTGGATGTACTCTTTCCGCTCCACAAGCTGGCCAGTATCCACAACTATTGATGGTAGGGCATCAGACACCTCAACCTTTTTATTCAATTTAGCCTGCAACTCATGGATATCTGCGCCAAATTGGTCTATCTCTTGCCTGAGCTCAGTTCTTCCTTCTATTAGTTGCTCTGTCATATTTGAAAGAACATCACGAAGAAACTCATGGGATTTTATTAGTTGAGCTTGTTCCTCTAGCAAAGATTGGCTCATTATATCTGCTTCTTCAAAATTATATTCTGGTGGGAACTCTCTCTCTTCGTCGAGTTGAGGTTCTTCTTGGAAATTGGCCATTAATTCATCCATTCTAGCCTGGAGTCTTTTGATAGCTAAGGCATCAACAACTTGTTTCTTGGCTATCATGTTCTGTTGCTCCACTGCTTGTCTCATCAAGTCCATAATAGGAGTCATGCTTTCCCTATCCTCCACTTCTTTGCTCCTATCAAACTCATTAACATTATTAGAAACATTACAATAAAAACTCTGATAAGGATAATAAGAATTAGGACAACTATCCCAATGGCCACCTTGACAACCACGCACATTACAAAAATTCCACACATTAGACTCAGATGGACAATATTGCCACATGTGTGGTCCTCCACAATATGGACAAGGATCGTCATAATAAGAATAACCATTATTCGACCAATTATTATTCCAAGATAATAAAATATTAAATTAGGATACAAATTAAAAAATAAGAAAATAAAAACTTAAATATACAAAATTAAAAATTCAATATAGTAGAATAGTTAGCTAGTCTGCGGCAACGGCGCCAAAAACTTGTTGGTCCCAAACGCACACGCAAGTATACGTGGTCGACAAGTAATATAGGATTGTAAGTCCAGATATTGTACCCACAAGGACTTGTGATTAACTATCAACTAAATTAAACCTAAACAATTAATTTATTCAAGCGAATACTAAGGTATGAATATTTAACAAAAATTAATCTAGAATAGTAAACTATGAAATTAAGGAAACAAATTGGCAAAATTAGACACGAATTCGATAAGAGACGATATTATAGAGCTATGGGTTAGCAAACAATCCTGTTGAGTTTTCCACTTAAATCGTC
>ML311432.1:387-10475 GCA_005239505.1 Nicotiana paniculata | reverse complement strand
CACTAAAATAATCACTATTATCTTTAGCCCCACGGTGGGCGCCAAATTGTTTACCTCGAAAATAGTGATAGTAACTATATTTGATTTGTGGTTCTAAAAATATGTGATTTATTCCAATACTAGTAAATAGACAAGAAATATTAAGTATGAATGAGAAGAAATGATGAACCAAACCAGTGTTGCCAAAGGAATAGAGACCTCGAGTTCGATAGCCTTGGGGGTCTCGAGGTGAATTTAGAGCAATAAAGTATGAACAATAAATTAAGAGCAATAAAGCTGAAGAATAATTATAGAGCATAGTAAACGAGAAAAGTAGAATAGAATGTTCTATGGCAGTGAATATGATGATCTTTTTACAAATGATTGGGGTCCCCTTTATATAGGAAGGGAAAACCCTAATATGGTACATTTCTAATTATGATAAAGAATTCTATTGGTACAGCTATATAACAACCTAGTATGGACTTGTACTAACTCGTACAAATCTTATCCCACAATTTACGCCATGATCCACGTGTCCTTGAGAGATTCCCGCTTTTCCTTGAGTGTCATCGAAATCGTACTGCCTCGAGGTAGACCGTGTCAGGCCCTCGATTTGCTTCCCGAGGTGCGCACATCTCGGCCAGACTTGATTCTTACTTCAGGTTCCCCGAACTCGAGCTCGGGGCATGATTAAGCCTTCGAATCGAGCTCCCCGATTTCGACCGTATACACATTATAATTTTTCATTAATTACTTTTGGGGATTTGGCATGGCATGACAATTAGGTGCAACAATTAGCATTAAAAACCAACATTTTAGAATTTGGCATATGGTAGCCTAAAGTTATTCTCTCTCTTCTGTTGGTTCAACTACTATCCTAAAAATAAGCCCCATCCAAACTATTTTCCTTAAAAATAGAAAAAATATTTAAAATCCTCTCTCTCTTCTCTCATACTAGTATCCGAAAACTCCCAAATACTTTTTGATTATTTCCTAGTTTTTTATCTCTCTCTCTCTCTCTCTCTCTCTATATATATATATATATATATATATAGAGAGAGAGAGAGAGAGAGCCCCGCCAAGCACGGAAATAGCCCACAACAACCGATGGCATTAGGCATGTACTTAGCTTAGCCCCATGCGCATGGCACCTTGCGATGCTACTTGCACGATGCTCCATTTTTTCGTTGCCAAAAGTCATCAGCTGACACGAGCGATGCCAGACACAACCCACAACAATCGCACGGCATTTGGCATGTACTGAGCTTATCCCCAAGCATATGGCGCCTTGCAGCTACGTGCACGACGCTTTGCCTTCCCGTTGCCAAATGACGTGCGACTGCCATGAGCGATGCCGCCTCCCAATTTTGCGCACTACAACTGATGGCATTCGGTACGTACTAAACTTAGCCCCATGCGCATGTCACCTTGCGGCACTACTTGCACGGCGCTTCGCCGTTCGTTGCCAAAATCCATCAATTGCCACGAGAGATGTCGCCTCCCGATGTTTCCCACAACAACTGATGGCATCCGACACTTACTGAGCTTATCCCCATGTGCATGGCACCTTGCCGCGCTACTTTCACGGGGCTCTGTCGTTCGTTGCCAAAAGCCATCAATTGTCACAAGTGATGTCGCCTCGNCACCATGTGGCGCTACTTGCACGGGGCTTCGCCGTTCGTTGCCAAAAGCCATCAATTGTCACAAGCGATGTCGCCTCCCGATGTTGCCCGCAACAACTGATGGCATCCGGCACTTACTGAGCTTAGCCCCATGCGCATGGCACTTTACGACTTTACTTGCACGGCGCTCTGCCAAAAGCCATCAATTGCCACGAGCGATGCCAAACACAACCCACAATAATCGCACGACATTTGGCATGTTCCAAGCTCAACCCATGCGTATGGCGCCTTGCGGCGCTAATTGCACGACGGTTCGCTATCCCGTTGCCAAATGACGTGTGGTTGCCACGAGCTATGTCGCCTCCCGATGTATCCCACAACAACTGATGGCATTTGACATGTACTAAGCTTTTCCCCATGCGCATGGCACCTTGCGTCGCTACTTGCATGATGCTCCGTCGTTCGTTTTCAAAAGCCATCAGTTGCCATGGGCAGTGTTTCCCCCAAACGTACTACGAGAACACACGAGTACTTGCCCGCGTGTGTTGTGAACATCGGGGACGTAGCACGGACAAGCCGTGCATGCCCCCAATGCCCACGCCCCATGCCAGCGTCCCCCATGCATTCCCCCCTCGTCCTGGCAGCAAGCACCTGAGGTACCTTTCAACACCTCTACCCCCCTTATATATGTCTTAAAAAAAATGAAGTGGCAGGAGTAGACATGTTTTGGCCAGAGAATCATAATAGACATGTACAACACCGAATTGCACAAATCAAAGTACAACTTAGCTAATACATTCACAAATGACTTTTAAACATTGTAAATGATATTTTTTACAAAAAATAATATTANCAAGTTTCAGGAGTAGACATGTTTTGGCCAGAGAATCATAATAGACATGTACAACACTAAATTGCACAAATCAAAGTACAACTTAGCTAATATATTCACAAATGACTTTTAAACATTGTAAATGATATTTTTTACAAAAAAAAATATTTTTTTTTAATAATATTAATTAAAAAACGAAAAATACATAATAAAATACTAAAAAATATGAAAATTAGTATAAATATAGGAAAAAATGGATAAAATTTCCAAAATNATAATAAAATACTAAAAAATATGAAAATTAGTATAAATATAGAAAAAAAAAAGGATAAAATTTCTAAAACATGTAGTAATTATATTACACATAAAAGTGTAAATATTTTTATAAAAAAAGTAACATAAAAATATTTTTAAATTACAAAAAATGCATAAAATTAGTAAAAACGAAAAGGAAAAAATATATAATATTATTATAAAAATATATAGATGACAAATCACCGATAACCATGATGACATTCCATTGTGAAAACCACCGTAAGTGATTCCGACATCGAACCACCGCCGCCAACCACCAAGCATCGACCAACCGTCGCGGGTCACTACCGCTCGAACCATCGGAACTTTCCACCGCTGCCACCCATGACCGCCAACCACCAACATCATTGTGCTTGAGATTTTTCTAAGCATTGGCTAGCACTAGAAATGGTGTGACATGGTGCGACGTTGAGCGTTATATATATATATATATATATATATATATATATATATATATATATATATATATATATAACACATTAATAATTATATGATTTGTATATCACAGTGTATAACATAATAGTAATGTGTATATCAAAAATGTTTATTAAATTTTTATTTCCTTCTTTGTATAACACATTTTAGATTGAAAATACCAGTTCAAGACGACTCCACCCCTATTGTATCTCGTGTATTGTATCTCGTGTATATCTCTATGTACATCCGTGATATCTCATGTATATCATGTGTATCTGTGTATATCCATGAAAATTTATGTTATATATACGATATACAATGTGATATACACGACCGTCCATAAAAAATTATGTTGTATACACGCTATTCAAAGTGATATACATAGACGTCCTTAAAAATTTGTGTTTGATATTTCTCTGATGTACACGATATATAACGTGATATACACATGTCGCGATTGAAATTTTAGGTATGATTTTTTACCTGAAACCAGTCTAAATCACTTCTAATCTTGTTCAAATTTTTTATATAGCCTTGTTTAGGTATTTTCAACCAGTTTCAATCACACCACTCGTTCAATCCAAAAAGAAAAAAAAAGAGAGAAGAAAAACAAAGTTGAAATGTATTTTTTCTCTCTTAGTATTTGCTCATGATTTTCTCTGATGTGAGATTAATCTTGCCTTTTCATCTCACTAATTTTTTTGCATAATTTGCAAGAATTTTTGCTAAACTATGATAGCAAAAGTCTTCTTAGAGATTTCATATATCTCCCACATGTGATTCATCCTAACAACTATAAGAGAAGAGATAGAAGAAGAAATACAAGGAGAGAAAAGGGGAGGAAAGAAGTGAACAAAAAGAGAAGTAAGAAGTGGGAGGGGGGAAGCAGACAGTTTGGGGCCAATTGTTTGAGAGAGAATATATAAGCGAATAGTTTTTTTAGGATTTGGATATATAATGCCAGTAGTTTGGGGATATCTTTGCCAAACCTAATATAAGGCTAAAAAGTTGCCAATTCATGTTATGTGTTGTTATAGAATGCCAATTTTTCATTACTACTTTTGTTCATTTGTTCATTATTTGAAAAATTATAGAATAACGCACACACATACACACACACACACACACACACATATATATATATATATATATATATAGGTAAGGTTATCCCGTGCCTGCACGGGCCCAATATTATAAAAGTTAAAACTATTATTATATAAACTTTATTTTGGTATGAAATTCTGTATAAGAAAATTTGACGCATGTAAGTTCTTATTAAATCAGATGTAAATATCATAAACTAATTGTTGGATACTATTTACATATATTTTGGGACAAAATATACACTCATGAATGGTGTATGGTTCCTCTTAAGGGATTAAAGCAAATGAGAGGCAGACTTCCAAAACTGTTGAAAGATCATCTACTTGTAATTGCTAACAACTACGGTCCTCGGCTTCTATTGTCAGGTGCACTATGCAATTTTTTAAATATGAGATGCAGATCGATACAGGGGCATCCTACAAGCAACAAGATAATATCAACAACTAAAAGTATATATGCATCTGGAAGAAGTATCTAGATAAGTTGTCAAGTAAGACACTTCTCAGAAACAATAAAAAGGGAACATTTTGTCATAGAATAAAGCATAAGAGTTTACATGATCTTACAACACAAACAAGGGATATAGGATATATGCTAATGCAGAAAATATGTTTCAGCAAGCAAACAAAATAAATTTTATGGCTTGCTGCAATACAGAGAATATCTAAGCAAAACTATGTATAATGCGGCCATAAAGTGAATGATAAAAAGAAGCCACAAAGATATATTACCTGTGAATTTTTTCCAGTTGCAATAGTATGATTTATCCCGTTCATGACATGTCTAGTACTACAAATCTTCCTTATTGGTCAAATAGCTCCATGTCTTAATTGCAGGTATAGTCTCATGCAGGAAAAAACATAAAGGATCCAGCCAGCTTATTCTATCCTTTCCAGCTTTAGTTATACAAAGAATTTAGTTTTGTAGTACCAAGTTAAAAAACAAACCAATCCAATAGTATTTACTGTAGCTTTACCTGCTTTGAATATTCATTACGATATGAAGCGCATCATCATAGAATGTGTTAATAGTTCTACCCTCTATCCCGGCATAGACCAGTAGAATTCAACGCTATTCTTCAATCAAAATCTTTAATGTGGTGGAAATAAGCAAAAGCACACAATGGTTATAGCTATTGATAAAGCTAACAGAATCTAGCACTTGATCCATATTAGCTACATTTTCTTGCACCAAAGTATTGGAAAAAATCAAGGAAATATCAAACTTATGTTCTACTACCTTGAATGCATTTATGTTTCTCTCCAAAAACAATCCAACAGTGGAAATTAAAGAAACTGAGGGACATATTTAAATCGTTACAATATGTATTTGAGGGAGATATGCAATGCACTCCCTTTACCTTTTGTGCTACTGTTTCTAAGCTCCTAAGTTCATTCTGATTAATATGAGCTTTTGCATTCTTATCAATGCAATTCATATTATAATTTCTCTATTTTGTTTTTCCACACCATTGGGACAATATGTCTAAAAGACCAAACCAGATCTTATTTAATATCTTTTTGTGTTCTATTTATCATTTGTTGTTAGCAATTTAATCACCCTGCATAACCACCTACCTCCTCTACCTCCTCTGTTAATATCTAAAGACAATCTAAAAAGATAATATAGCATATTAAACTCAAAAGACGCAATTGTATCATTCTTATAATGGCCCTATATCCAAATATTAACATCTTTGCATTAAAAAGTATAGCACTTCTAAGACTAATATGTGAGGGTTAAAGTAATATACACCACAAATGTGATGGTAATCTTTTAATTTAATTACAAGATTAATATTCTCTATCAATGGAATATTATATTAATTTAAACTTACTAAATTTAAGGGTGGTTGGGAAACAATGAACGTACAAGTCAAATATTTGATCTGACCCTATTCAAGAACCTACAAAAACTGTAAGTTCTCATTTGTTTTTATTCTCCCTACCAATCTTGTAGTATTATTTTTAAATTGAAACTCTTATTATCCATCTTCTCCTGCCATGAAAAAGGCACTTTGAGCCAACCAATTAAAAGCACCAATCTCCAGATCACTGCTGAATATTTGAGAATTGTATGATACTTTTTTATTAAATTTTGTATGTTTGATGATTAAATTTCGGTTCTAAGCCTACGATATGAAAGAGGAGCTTATATTTCATGTGCGAACTTAGATTCTTGTTAACATAAAATTTCTCATTTCCTTAAGCATAGTCAACACTATTAAAGTTCTTTTCTGATACATAAGAAATTTCATATATCTAATTGGCCATCATAAAATTTTTTCATAGAATGAAAATGTCAATCGAGGCAGCCTCAGTAAAAAAATTAAGAGTCTCTTATTAGTTCTGTTAACAATAAGATTATATTTTAGCCGACTAAGTGTTGAACTGTATTTATTTACCTTTCACATGGACAATATATCTCCTCTAGAGTTTGGACGTCATCATATGAAATACCACCTGCAAAGTAAGACAAAGTTAAGCAAAATAATAAAAAAGAAGCTTGATTCTTGATTTAATATACTAAATAGAGACATACAATTGGTCTAAGACGTGGAAACATTGCTCTGAAGATAAAGCTATAGCAAATTACTTGCAATAAATTTTTTATCTTCATTATTGTTTAGTCACTCGTTAGAAAAAAATCATATAAAGAGTCAACACGTGTCAGTATCAGGTCATGTGCCTACGCGAAGGAAAAAACAGTTCCATCTTAGATATAGGTACTCAAATGATAGAGTCGGTCAACAAAAGTTTCCTTAGTGGATGGTCTAAAACTTGAAAGTTTACCTGCAAAGAAATACTCAATTAATAATCATCACAAAGTATTATGTTTATCTTATATAATTACCGCAAATCATAGGCTAACTAATTCTACTTTTGAATGAAAGAAAAATCAACTCAATCCAAGTTCTTCAAAAAGAATAACGTAGTAATTTACGAAGCAATGCAAGTATATAACTGCAAAACTTCTAATATTCAAATACCACTATTGCAAAAATTGGGGTAATTAAGCTCTACTTTTATTAGCAGAAAATATTATTCACAAAGCATAAATATATTATTAGGCAATTTGAACTCAAATTCTAAACTTGATTACCTTGAGTTTGTGAAAACTTTCTGCAAAGGTAGATTCTGCTGGACTATATATTGATTGCAGATGTGTATTCATGTTGTTTCCCCTGTTCCTCTGCGTCTCTATGTCGATTAGCACTTCTTCTCCAGTTTAGCTTATCTGCAGACTTATTTTCAAGAGTGTCATTGAACTTTACAAAAAAAAGAGTTACACACCATCTAAAAATAAAAAGAGTTACAGAGTAGCAATGTGAGTTGACGAATAAAACAAAGATAAAGAATATCAACAGAGCAGCATGATATACATACCTTACTAACTAGGTGATAAAATTAAGACTTATTAAGTATCACAGCACACACCAGTCTTGAAATTGCAAAATCAACAAGTACATGAAGCACCTAGGAAAGCACAAAATTCCAAA
Organism: Nicotiana paniculata; assembly: GCA_005239505.1. Lineage (NCBI taxonomy): Eukaryota > Viridiplantae > Streptophyta > Magnoliopsida > Solanales > Solanaceae > Nicotiana > Nicotiana paniculata. The sequence goes on along the minus strand of ML311432.1, from coordinate 2,704 downwards.
ATCCAGTAAGTTTAAGCTTAAAAAATACAGTATTACCACTCGATTTAGCACAATAGTGAATTGCAAAATTAAAATTCACGAATAGAACCCAACAAAAAAAAAGAAGGGAAAAGAGATCAGAAAAAAATCAGAGAAGAAAAGGGGGAAGAGAACCTACAATAGCCACTGTGCTTCAGCATTAGCCAAAAGAAATAAAGGGAAGAAAAGATGATGAAAAAAGAGAAGAAGATGTGACAAAACCATTAAATTTCAGGAGAACCCAAAAGAAAACCAGAGGGAAAAAAGAAGGAGAAAAAAAATACGTACCTGCAGCTAGACAAAGCTTTGAGAGAAGCTCGACTCTTAAATAAACAAAAAGATTGAAGAGCATGAATGGTGGCTCTTCAATGTTGAAGCAATATCACAGAGAGAACGACGAAGTAGAACGAAGGAGGAGAGCATGAATAAGTCTTTTGGTGCTTAGAGCTAAGCTCAAAAACACAGCTAGGGTGATACGTGTTTGTTACACATTGATTTGGGTGGAAGAACTGATGCTAAATGACTAAATAACCCTCAAGCTTTTTTAAAAAAGACGCTCGGCAGACATGTCGAAAAACTTTCTCTTCTAATGTATAGAAATTTTACTATGTGTTTTTGATAAATGGAACTTATTCAAATATACTGGTATGCCAGCAATACAGCTCCACTAAAGTCATTTAGTGAGGTTTGAGGCGCACATGACACATCTTAGCACTAGCTAGTAAACTTAGAAAATATGGTATATTGCAATTTACCAGGCTGTTATGACTTATGAATTGCTTTCTGTTCTATCCCAAAATCAAAGAAATACAGTAGACCCACACCTTGTTCTCAAACAAACCAATTGCACAAGTTTTGCTCTTTTCAATCGTCATTTTCTTAGGATGGTTACCACTAACTTTTCGTAAATTATCACTATTGATAAATAATCACAACTGCCTACCTAGCTTTTTCCTAGGAATAACTCTCATTATGGCTAAGTGACTGTAGTAACCATATCCAAGTAAGACACAAAACCAACTTATTAATTAGTTTTTAGTTTAGCCAATGTAAAGTTTCTGTGCAAATTCTAAAAAATATGTCCCTGGCTTAGTAATGTGATAACAAAAGGAAAGAAAAAACAATCTTAAACTATTTAGGCTACTCAACACATTTACTCATTTTTTTAAAATTTAAAAGATGGAAAACAACATAGGTCTATTTCTAAGTAGAACTCCTTCGACGCGAAGAGTGGCTACTGGTGTTATATTTTTTTTTATCTTTCATTCTCTGTTTTAGTTCAAGCTTTAGCAGAAACCTCCTCCTGTTATTTACATTACAGCTCGTAGACTGAAAAATCTCTTCGGCAGTCCGGCCAAAAAAAAAAGTAAAAAAAAAAAAATTCCTCCAATTCCATCCATCAAAATCCTAACTCGAAAATTTAGGGATCTTGTGTGAGTTGAAACAAATTGGAACAAAAAAAGGAGAAACAACACGTAGAAAATAACAAAATTGATATTAAAGAGTAAGAAATTTAGTTCAAACAGCACAAATCAAAGGTACAAACACAACTCACATGCCAACAAATGCCAAAACCTAAGAGAATGGATTAAAAGCTAATTGCGAGACAGATAAAGAAACCAAACAATAATCGAGCAAAATAACTTTGAATCAAACTCAAAACTGAACTTCAGAAAGGAATTTTCACCTGATTTTGAAAAGTAGATCGTTTCTCTACTGCTTTTTCTTGTGTCTGCTATGCTAAGGGATATATTGAAAGAGAAGAAAAGCATAAATCTGTGAGTAGCCTAAAAATCTTACACGTATATCTGCAGAGAGCACAAAAGGACACGTATAGACCTGATGAGTATTGACTGACGTGCCCTCAAGCTTCTTTAAAAAGACCTGAAGCATATATGTCGAAACATCTTGCACTTCTAAAGTATAGAAAAGAAATATATATGTTCCTCACGTTGGTTTATTTTATATAGTGATGCTATTATTATGACGTTATTATTATTCTCAAAACACAAAAACCAAGAGTNAAGATCACGAATGCCCAACTTGTCAAGTAAGAGCTCAAACTGTGATTTTCCCAATGCCTTTGTGAAGATATCGGCCAGTTGTGCAACCGTTCGGACAAAAACCGGGCGGATGGTTCCCCCAACAAATTCATCGCGAATAAAATGACAGTCTATCTCAATATGCTTTGTTCTTTCGTGGAATACTGGATTATGAAGAATATGCAACGCCGATTGACTGTCACAAGATAATCGAATGGGAGAAGCTTGTTGAATGCCAAGACTGTTCAAAATACCAC
>ML311431.1:0-31636 GCA_005239505.1 Nicotiana paniculata | reverse complement strand
CCGTAGATTGATTATACGACTGCATAATGGGCCGCAGAGACGCATTCTTCTGCACCACAAAATTTCGGGTTATCAGTTAAAAACATTTACGGGGCCTTAGAAGTTTGGAGTTGGTTTGGAAAGAAAATTCTAATTTTGGAAGCTTTAAGTTGGAAGAGTTGACTAAGGTTTGACTTTTGAGTAAACGTTCTTAGAATTGGAATTCGAAGGTTCCAATAGGTTCGTATGATGTTTCCGGACTCGGGTCATCCAGGAGCATTTCAGCGTTTATTTGTAGAAAGTTCGCATTTTGAAGGTTTTAGAATCTATTAAGTTTCGTTCGAGGTTGACTTTGGTATTATCGATGTTCGTTTGGGGTTCTGAGCCTTGGAATAGGTTCGTATCGTGATTTGTGACTTATGCATAAAGTTTGGCGTCATTCCAGAATGTTTAAATATGAATCAGACGTGTTCGTCGAAGTTTGAAAATTTGGAAGTTTAAATATCACAACCCGCTTTTGGAGTCGTGATGGCGCCTGTCATAGAACCAGGCAAGCCGCCCATTTTATCTAAGCTAAATTCAATTTCCAGTAAAAAATACAATTTTAAACGAACTTACTAATAATACTAATAATCTGAAGTTTGAAACAATATCTGAAACAAAATATAATATCTCCAACCCCGGATCCAGTGTCACTCAGTCATGAGCTACTATAACATAAATAAATGAAAAGGAGAAATGGACAACATAGTCTCAAAATAAATACCAATAGGTAGACTAAGAAAGAGAAGACGAGGTCGCGATCGCCAGCTGCTACCTCGACGACTCCAATGAAACTCTGACAGCTGCTCAGTATCCACTATCGGGTCCCGGTGTACCTGGATCTGCACACAAGGTGCGGGGGTAACGTGAGTACACAAACTGAGAAGCAACGAACCCAAACTATGGGCTGAGAGGTAGTGACGGACAAAACCTCAGAATTTACAATAGACAGTATACAGTAATTAGACATGCAAATAGTTTATCAGAATGAGTGAATATGCCAAGTATGCCAGTATACTCTACATGGCATCATAAAAGTATATGTATGAAACCAGTGTGGATATACACATAAAGCTCACAACCCTCACAAAGCAGTCCATTAAGTACCGTATAGGGCTCTCAGGTCCAGGGACGGTCCATCCCGGAATGTACATAATCATCGGTGACCGTAGTCACTCCGTACTGAAATTGGTCAAACCCGACCCCCAGGCCCACGTCTCGGAACTCGATAAAATTTACACCACAGGAATCCTCATCCTCCCACGAGTCTATACATACCAAGAGCACTGAAATTGGAGTCCAAATTACCCCTCAAATTCCCATTTTAAGGTCTCTAAATCACAAGCCCTAATTACTTATTTTTAGCATTGATTTTCCCCAATTTCCGCCATTAATTAGACCTTTAATCACATATAAACGAGTTTTAAGTCCAAAATCCTTACCTCAATGAAGAATTATCGATTTCCCTCTTCAAAAACCTTTCAAACGCTTAAACCCGAATAAAAATGGTGAAAGAATGGCCAAAATTTGCTAGGGCCCTTTTATATGTTCTGCCCAGCAATGACCGCACCTGCGGTCCTTTTCTCGCACCTGGGTCCCAGGGGCGCACCTGCGATAATCACTTAAAGGGCCATTTCTGCACCTGTGACAAATCCTCCGAACCTGCGACTCCGCAGGTACGACCTCACGTCCACATCTGCTACCTTCACTGATCCAGCCAAATTCTGCATCTGCGGAGCCTTGTCCTCTTCTGCGGGCTCCGCCTGCAGTCCCCTATCCGCAGGTGCGGAAACATTAGAAGACTTCACACCAGCAACCTTTCACTCTTCAAAACTCCCTGATGGCCATCCGAACTCACCCCGAGCCCCTCGGGACCCCAACCAAAAACACCAACAAGACATAAATGATTACCCGGATTTAGTCTCCCTCGGAACACCCAAAATAACGCAAAAACACTAAAATCACCTCAAATTCAAGCCTATGAACTTTGAAATTTCTAAATTCCACCAAAGATGCCGAAACCATCCAGAACACACCCGATTGACCTGAAAATTTGCACACATATGCAAAATGACATTACGGACATGATCCAACTTATGGAATTCCATTCCGACCCCGATAGCCTATTTTCCCCTGCCGACTGGAAATCGCCAAAAACTAACTTTTGCCAATTAAAGCCTAATTCTACACCGGACATCAAAACTTCATTCCGAACACACTCCTAAGTTACAAATAACCTAACAAATCTATCCAAGCTATAAAATCCACATTCCGAGGTTGTTTACCCAATAGTCAACTTCCTGTTGACTTTTCTAACTATAAGGCCAACTTAAGAGACTAAGTGTCTCATTTCTCACCATGACCACTCTGAACCCGAGTCAACCAACCCAACGCCACACAAAAGATATGAACCACACAAGCAATGAAGTCGAAATGGGGGAAACAGGCTAAACTCTTGGAACGACTGGCCGGGTCGTTACATTCTCCCCCTCTTAAACAAACGTTTGTCCTCGAACGTGCCAAGAGTTGTTCCAAAAGCCATCAAACCGCCGAATAACCTTACCATGCACATACCCGGGGGTGACCCCACGTCGCCCTACCCCGCATCGATCTAATAACACAACACATTCGAATGCCACCATATCCAACCTAATCCCTACGCCTTAGAACCCTATTCCACGTCAGAACTTATCTACAAGATTCGAATCACGCCTCCACACATTGTATATGTCTGAACATGCTGTATCCAACCAGAGTCATAACTCAAGACGAATTCACATGGTATATCACCTATCTCGAACACTCCTAATGATAAGCTCAAATCACAACAGACGCCCAAGCCACCCAAATGCCGGTAATAAACCCGACATCGAACAGAGACCCATTATAACACCTCAAATGTACCCAACATGAGAAATGACAACAAACAAGAGAACTGTCTCTCATTATTAATGATTAACACCATAATGAAATGCTAAGAATTCCTCACACACCGCCGAACCAAATCACACGAATCTGAAAGAACACAACTCATACGTCCAAACTCTATGATACTCATCTACTTTACCTTAATCAACTCCTCTAGAAGACCACAACAGAACCGCACCATGTGTGCCTAAAACCGACGAATGACCGCTCCCGAAGCAGGGACGGGTAACCCTTAGATCATCCCGGAGCACAGATAAACCCAATAGCCATTAGGTGACATCCTCACAATAGCTATACGGAGTCAAACAATCTGATTTGGTGCAAAACACCTACATCAAGTCATACCTAAAAGTATCATCATCTATCTTATCAAACTACGTCGAAACTGACCCTACTCAAAAATGGTACATCTACTCGGGTCTCCAGACCCCCTATAGGTACCACACACGACCAACACACGCAGTCCGTAACAACAATATCACCCACAAGGGTGAGCACATGAACAAATGTAACAAAATATCCACGTGGGGGTATCCAGAGAATGGGCTAAAATATGATAAACATGTGAATATGAAACACTGGAATCAAATAAGAACTGAAGTTTATCGTGACGGACTGAAACAATACATGGGATCACGGCATCAGAAGCCATCGCATCCGGTCTGGCTGAAAGTGCATAAAATCAGGCCTGATCACCACTGGGTCGACCTCCCCCTATAGGGCGACCCCTACCTGCCTGACCCCCATCTTTAGCTGTCTGGGTTGGCGGTGCAGCTACTGAGTCTGAAGCCGCGGGATGACTCCTCTCCTGATAAGTACCTCTCGCAAAACAGGGACAAAACCTCTTGATATGGCCCACATCTCCACACTTAAAGCAACCTCTCTTGGATAATGGCACTGGGGACTGAAGGGAACCTCTAGCACCAGGATAACCACTAGAAGAACCAAGCATAGATGAACTCTGAACCGATGGTGCCAAGATGAACTCTGAGCTGGCATGGCACTGAAAGATGGGTGCACCTGATGCAAACTGTGAGGATCATGACTGACTGATCCACCACGTTAACCTGAGGGGCCTGGCTGAGCCTGCCTCAATGGACGACCTCTGCCGGGCTGAGGCTACCCCCTGAAGGAATTCTACCAAAACTCCCAGATCCCTGAGACCTCTTGGCCTCCCTCTCGATTCGCTCCTGGCGGCAAACCAACTCAATCTCTCTGGAAATGTCAACCACCTCCTCAAAAGAAACGCCAGATACCCTTTCCCTGGTAAAAAAAATCCGAAGCTGATAAGTGAGGCCATCAACAAACCTCCTGATCGTCTCCCTATCCATGGGAAATAGCCAAATAGCATGACGGGCCAACTCGGAGAACCTCATCTCATACTGAATCATGGTCATGTCCTCATGGCGCAACTGATCGAACTCCCTACGTAGCCCCTCCCTGCGGGACTGCGGTATATACTTCTCCAGAAACAGAATGGAGAACTGACACCAGGTAAGGGGTGCTGCATCAATAGGTCTACGCCTCTCATAGGCCTCCCACCAAGCGAGTGCAGCTCCTGCGAACTGGAAGGTAGTAAATGGGACCCCACTAGCCTCCAGTATCCCTGATGTGCGAAGGATCCTCTGACACTTGTCCAAAAATATCTGGGCGTCCTCCCCTCAGTACCACTAAAAATCGGAGGTTGAAGTCTACTAAACCTCTCTAACCTGCACTGCTCGTCATCTGCGAAAGCTGGGACCACAAACTCCTGGGATGGGGAAACCGGCTGGACTGGAACTGTCTCAAGTGTCTGAAGCCCATGAGTAACCTGCTCAGGTTTCCGGGCAGCTCTGAGTGCCTCCCCCGGCCTGAGAAGTAGTGGCAATAGTAGACATGGCGGCTTCCTGTGTAAGACTGGTGCACACAGTCAGAATCTGAGCAAGGGTCTCCTGAAGACCCGGAATCACAATAGGCACTGCTGGTGCCTGAGCCTGTCCCGCTGGAATCTCAACTGCGGGGACCTGATCCTGAGCAATGGGAGTGTCCACAGGTACTTCCCCGGCTGCACCCCTCCCTCTGCCACGGCCTCGACCTCCAACTAGTTCTGCTAGTGTCTGATCACCATGATCGATAGCACGAGTCCTCACCATCTATGAGAGAATGAAACAACAGAAGCTTAGTGCCAGTAATCAACAGATTCGCACGACAGAATTTAAGAATGTGAGATTTTTCCTAAGGGTTCTCTAACCTCTCGAAGATAAGTACAGACGTCTCAGTACCAATCCGCAAGACTCTACTAAACCTGCTCATGACTGGTGAGACCTATTTAACCTAGAGATCTGATACTAACTTGTCACGACCCGATTTCGGAGTCGTGATGGCGCCTATCATAGAACCAGGAAAGCCGCCCATTTTATCTAAGCTAAATTCAATTTCCAGTAAAAATACAATTTTAAACGAACTTACTGATAATACTAATAATCTGAAGTTTGAAACAATATCTGAAACAAAATTTAAAATCTCCAACCTCGGATCCAGTGTCACTCAGTCATGAGCTACTATAACATAAAGCAAGGAAAAGGAGAAATGGAAAACATAGTCTCAAAATAAATAAAAACAGGTAGAGTAAGAAAGAGAAGACGAGGTCGCGATCGCCAGTTGCTACCTCAACGACTTCAATGAAACTTTGACAGATGCTCAGTATCCACTAATCGGTCCCGGTATACCTGGATCTGCACACAAGGTGCAGGGGGTAACGTTAGTACACCAACTCATAAGTAACAAACCCAAACTATTGGCTGAGAGGTAGTGACGGAAAAAAAACCTCAGAATTTACAATAGACAGTATACAAAAATTAGAGATGCTAACAGTTTATCAGAATGAGTGAATACGCCAAGTATGCCAGTATACTTTACATGCCATCATAAAAGTATATGTATGAAACTAGTGTGGATATACACATAGTGCTCATAACCCTCACACAGCAGTCCACTCACTACCGTATATGGCTCTCAGGCCCAGGGAAGGTCCATCCCGTAATGTGAATAATCATCGGTGACCATAGTCACTCCGTACTGAGGAAAACAAAAGGCCAATCCAGCCCCACAGAGAAAGTCCATCTCCGGAATACAACACTCGGACAAGATCCATGTCTAGGGTCGATCCATCCCTCACATAACCTCAACTTCGGACAATATCCATGCCCAGGGAAAATCCATCCCTCAACATCAATTCTCTCATTGGGGGTGTAAACACTCCGGAGGGGCCCTAGTGGCCCAAGCGCTATATCAAGCCAACGAAGGCATGATTTAGTATCACTGCGGTGTGCAATCCGATCTCATAACTGTCTCAATAACAGGCTCTCGACCTCACTCAGTCGTTACTCTCCAGTCTCACTCACATAGATCACAAATGCTTCCATCAGCTCGAAACAATGATAAGTATGAATATAATTAACAATAGTGAGACTGAGGTATGAAGTGATATGCTATAACAGGACTGAGTATATGAAATCAAATAATCACAAAATGAGATAGTAATATACAACCACTCGGGTTTCACCATTTTCGAAATGAAGCGTAGCATTTATACTTAACATGATTTCTAACAGGTTCACAATTACTACTTTAATAGAAATGCGGATCTCGATCAGTAATAGCTACTAGACAAATGCCATGGGATAAGCCAGGCCACAAATATTCGGTGCACGCCCACAGGCCCGTCACTTGGCATGTACGTCACCTCAATTATAGTCATTAATCATTTAGCTCGGGGTTTCGAACCCTCAGAACCAAGTTTGAAAACGTTACTTACCTCAAAACAGGCTAAAATACTATTCTGCAGTGCCTTTGCCTCTAAATTCAGCCTCCGAATGCTCCAAATCTACCAAAAATCAGATGTATATCATTATAATTTGCCAAGGAACAAAACCTAATCGAAATTTATCAAAAAATACTCAAAAATCCGGAAATAGGTCAAACCCGAACCCCGGGCCCACGTCTCGGAACTCGATAAAATTTATACCAAAAGAATCCTCATCCTCCCACGAGTCTATAAATACCAAGAACACTGAAATCAGAGTCCAAATGACCCCTCAAATTCCCATTTTAAGGTCTCTAAATCACAAGCCCTAGTTTAGCACTGATTTTCCCCAATTTACGCCATTAATCAGACCTTTAATCATATATAAACGACTTTTATGTCCGAAATCCTTACCTCAATAAAGAACTATCGATTTCCCTCTTCAAAAACCATTCATAAGCTTCAAACCCGAATAAGAATGGTGAAAGAATGGAAAAAATTCGCTAAGGGCCATTTTTATGTTCTGCCCAGCGATGACTGCACCTGCGGTCCTTTTCTCGCACCTGCAGAACCCACACCTGCATCCCAGGTGTGCACCTGTGTCCCAGGTGTGCACCTGCGTCCCAGGTGCGCACCTGCGAGAATTCACTTAAAGGGCCATTTCCGCACCTGAGACAAATCCTCCACACTTGCGACTCTGCAGGTACGGCCCCACGTCCGTATCTGCGACCTTCACTGATCCAGCCAAATTCCGCATCCGCGGAGCCTTGTCCGCTTCTGCGGGCTCGCACCTGTGGTCCCTTATCCGCAGGTGCGAAAACATCATAAGACTTCACACCGGCAACCTTTCACTCTTCAAAACTCCCTGATGGCCATCAAAACTCACCCCGAGCCCCTCGGGACCCCAATCAAAAACACCAACAAGTCATAAATGATCACCTGGACTTAGTCGAACCCTCAGAACACCCGAAATAACGCAAAAACACGAATCCAATATGACACCAAAGATGCCGAAGCCATCCAAAACACATCCGATTGACCTGAAAATTTGCGCACATATCCAATATGACATTACAGACCTGCTCCAACTTCCTGAATTCCATTCCGACCCCGATAGACTACTTTCCCATGCTGACCGGAAATCGCCAAAAACTAAGTTTTGCCAATTCAAGCCTAATTCTACACCGGACACCAAAACATCATTCCGAACACACTCCTAAGTTCTAAATCAACTAACAAAGCTATCCGAGCTATAAAATCCACATTCCGAGGTCGTTTACCCAATAGTCAACTTCCGGTTGGCTTTTCTAACTATAAGGCCAACTTAAGAGACTAAGGGTCTCATTTCTCACCATGACCACTCTAAACCCGAGTAAACCAACCCAACGCCACAAAAAAGAGATGAAACACACAAGCAATGAAGCTGAAATGGGGGAAACGGGCTAAACTCTCTGAACGACTGGCCGGGTCGTTACATTAAAGAAAGGTTTTGATCGTAAATACATAGTTTTGATGTTGTTTGGTGTGATTTGAGGCCTTGAGCAGGTTTGTGTTATGTTTCAAGATAGATTTGTTTAATTGGACGGGGTCCCGTGGCCCTCGGGTGTGTTTTGGAGGTGTTTGGGTTGTGTCACGCTCTTATTTGATGTTTCAACGTCATTTTCTTTGGTATAAATGGTAATATATTGAGAAAACGACATTTTATTTGTGATTGGATTGAAACACTAGATCCTCATTATAATTACGGAGCCATAGCAACATGAATCGTCGAATTCCGATGTCCTATGAGAGAGTTATGCCCATTTTCGTGTTGGGAAAGATTGTTGGTTTCTGGTGAGGACTTTGCTCTTCAGGAACGCGAGGGAGGTCCCGCGAACACGAAGAAGGAAATTTGGGTTAATGGTCAATGTGAAAAATTTCTTTTCGCGAACGCGAAGGTGTCCCGCAAAGGCAAAGAACAAAAATTTTCTGTACAGTGTTTTAAATAGGCAGACCGAGCATTTTGGTATTTCGAGCATATCTTGAGTTATAGAGCTCCGATTGAGGTGATTTTTGCGGTGCTATAATCGTACCAACAAGGGGTAAATATATGATATTTATTTTGATGTTATTACATGATTAATTTCGACGGTTATCATGTCACGAACCAATTTCTCCTCATTGGGTATCGTGATGGCACATAGTCTTAGGTACTAGGTAAGACTAACATTTACTGAATAACAATAATAAATAACATTTAACAACTTTAGAAATGGAATTCTCTATAAAATTTAGAATTTTCAAAACTGGTAGTACATGTCATAAGCCTTTCTAGGAGAAATTTTGCATAATGAATACATCACTGTTCCGAAATAGAAGAAACAATGGGAATAAATACATTAGAGGGTGACTTCAGAGCCTGCGAACATCTAGAAGGTGTAACTTTAAGTCTCCGGTCGCACCAAGCTTGAGTCTCAAAACTTACCCGATCCGAAGTACCTAGCTCTGCACAAAAAAATATGCAGAAGCGTAGCATGAGTACACCACGGTGGTACCCATTACGTATCAAGCATAACCTCAGTAGAGTAGTAATGAGGCCAGGTCAAGACACTCACTGAACATCTAAACCTGTGAAGGATATGACATAAAGCTAACAAGAAAGGAATATTTAAAGAAATGCCAATAGCCAACAGGAATCAGATTACAAGAAGTAGTAACAATAAGGGAAACACCACTTGCAACGAGAAATAACCAGGTAATTAGACAACAACATAGTTGGGATACATACAAGGGTAAATGTGCTCAGGTAGGGAAAACGATGCCAACTCAACCAATTAAATTGTTTTTAATACACGACTCCAATAATCCCAATTCTCGTAATCTCTTACCATAGATCACATCTTTCAAACATTTAACACACACAGCACCTTGTGCCCACATTTTTCCATCTCACCTGGTATGGAAAAATCCACGTGCTACTCAGCAGGACATGAGGCAATGACTCAACATAGTAAATTTACCTAGAAAATTATTTTACCAGAATAATAGTGTTAGGAAAAAGAACTCAGAAAATGACGGCAAGGAGCTAAGTCAACGACAATAACTCAATCCTCGGAAAAACAATAAAGAAGCTGGAATACAAATCCTGAGAATCTCGTACGAGAGAACCGAAACCAATGCACAAAACAGTGAATACAAAACACAAAAATATGTTGCAGCGTGCAAACTGATCCCACCATATAATATCAATATCAAAATTCGCCCTTATTCCACCATATCAATTCACCCTTATTTCACCTGTTACAACGTGCAACCTAATCCCACCGTACAATATCAATATCATGCCAATAAAAAAAATATGTTGTGGTGAACAACCCGATCCCAACATATAATGTCAATATCATAATTCACCCTTATTTACTCATAACAGTCCACCATTATTTCACCTGTTGCAGCATGAAATCCGAACCCCCCATATAATAGCAATATCACAATATAAAGATCCTCCTTTATTTCACTACCTCCCTTATTTCACTTGTTGCAGCATGCAACCCGATCCTTTTTACAATAATTTAAATCAACAAAAACAATTCAATGACTTTATTTACAAGAATTTCTACAATCAACGGTATTAGTACACAACAACAAAGAAACCACATAAAACCCAAAGGAACACAACAACTTTACAAAAATGACAGGGTGGATAAGGTACTTGATAACTAAGTATGCAATCACAACAATTAAGATAGGTAGAAGATAAGTGCAAGACATAGAACAATTCAAAAATTAAGTGGTAACAAGACAATAAGGAAGGAAATAACTTCAACTACGGCATATAAGGCCAAATAACGAGTAAGGAGTACAGTAGGTGCTAACAACGTCAAATAAGGCATGTAAGAATAGACTAACAACGAAATACCACATGTTATGAAAATTCAATTAAAGGCATGGGAAGACACTAGACAATCTAAATCGGTCAAATACCACATATAAATTGGGTAACCACTCGTCACCTCGCAATAACGGCTTTCACATAACAAGATAGCACAATTTACTCAATTCCTAAGAGGTAGTTTAAATAATAAATGCGTAAAGTAAAACAAACATGTATTTTTACGTGGAAAACACCTGACTCAAAAGGTGAAAAAGTAATAACCTACTACTCAGTAGGATTTTCCCCACAACATTTTACTAAATCAATGAGCCAAAACAACATTTACAAAGACTCTTTGTAAACCTAAGGATTACCTCTAATCCCGTTGTAGCAACCAACCTCTAACTGTTGTGACAACTTCAAGTTAACTCTAAATTGAATAATCAGAGTACCTAATACAATTGCTTCTAGATAAATCTGAAAGGTACAATATGAAAACACCTACTACATTTGAACTAGAATAAAAGAGAGACACTTGAAACTGGTTCTTCTATCTGGTTCATGTAGCTTCAAGTTTGCACACTTGAATCACACACATTGCTTGCAAAATGCCTTGCTATTTTGCTCTCAACTCATGTTTAACTTCAGCGTTTGTGCATTCCTTGTATAGTGAGAACATCATGTACTATATAGAGTTAGTAGAATAGGAAATAACTAGAGTTCCAATGCTATACTCTTCCTTGGTGGAAAAGTTCTAGTTAACCTCAACTTCTAACTCCTTCCTTATATTGGATAGTGTTCTATTTGAGTAATGAGTCCTTCTCCTTATCAATTATACAACCTTTTCGATTAGGAGATATCATATATAACAAGTTAAGCTTATCTCCCTCACATGTGCATCCCTTATGCTTGATTCTGCCCATGTCTGTGTACACTGTAGATGGACCTGGTTCATGCTTGAGTTCCTTTGTCAATCTTCAACACCAAATTCACTTGGGCCAACAAATTTCCCTTTTTTGATGATGAAAAACTCTGTGTTTTCATAAGCATAGGCCCTGTTTAAACTCCGATCAACATCAACCCAAAGTTAGAATAATTTACCTTTTTTAAAGTCACTAATCATCAAGGACCAGGTTCATTAGGTTATAAACATCACAGTCCAACATAAAAGCACAAGCTAATTCCCCCTTTTGTCATCATCGAAAAGTTACATAATTTTGTGAGATAACTAGATTTTAATAGAAATAATCATGGCCACTGGGCTACTTCAAATGCAATCATGGATTTAAGCATCATCTATCAATCTAAGGATATTAGCCATCTAAGAAATATCAACAAACATTTAGAGAAAAAGGCAGTGAATTTAATTGATTGATAAGATCCTACCACAAAGCATAAAAGAAATAAGAACACTGGATCATGAGCAAAAGAAACAAAAAAACCCCGAACTAGGTCACTGGTTGATCTACGCTAGGCTAGGAGGCTTAAGGTTGGAAAGGACCAGGTTCTTGGTTTTTTGTTTTGAGCAGTTTCAGCATATCCTGAAGAATTCCATCATTCTTTTCCTTTTCTTTTTCCATCTCAGCTCTGAGAGCATCTCTCTCAGTCTCCATTTCAGCCAACCTCTTCTTTAATATCAATCTCAACATCTCTAGCCCCACTTTCTTGCACCAAAGCTCGCACTTTGCTGTTCATTGGTACCTTTTTGGATGAATCAGGTTATTTGGAGGTGGTTTGAACTTCATAGTCACAAGAAATTAGAGTGTTTGCTCCAAAATGATCCTTGCTTATACCAACTTCCCATTTCTTGATGGGTACCTTGAAATGTGCAAGTACAACCGTCAGAATAAGCGTGAGTCTTGGTGCCATTCAGAACCATGTCAAGAAGCTGGATGATAAATCCAGGCCAATTGATTTTCCTCCCACTTTCCAAACATTCCATAAGGATCAGGTCCATGAATATGGCAATGTGCCTCCTTTTCTGCATTGGCAGCATACATTTGTTAACAAATTCAAACAGAAATTTGTAGGGTGGCTTCATCTCACTTTTGTAAATATCCTTAGGCTCAAGCTCCTCTTCATTGTCACCAAACTTCCTAGTAATGGAAAGGGAAGTAGGGAGATTCTCTAGACTCATCCATTTAAGCTTCTTATAATCATTGTACCCTTCAGTAGGTACACCTAGGATATCTCCCGGTTCTTTATCATCAAAATTCACTGTCACCCCCTTGACCACACTAGTGACCCTACCATCTTTGATCTCACAGTTTGCTATGAACTCCACAATCTCAGTTCTGGCCAGCCTCCCATCCATCTGAAGGACCATGTCCTTCCAACCTTGCAACTGTAACTTCTCCAGCAGCATTAACATTCCTTCCTCCTCCAAGTCCACGAGGAGTCTACCTTTCAAGATGGTTCTCTTCCAAAAATTAACCATATTTTCCTTCTCAACATCAGATTCTTGTTCTTATTCTTCTCCACTCTATTCATCTTCCTCCACAATTTTCACTTTTCTTTATTTCAATGCAGGCCTGGTTCTTTTAGCCAAACTAGATGACTCAACAGACTTTGTTGTTGGAACAAACTTCTTTGTGGAAGTCTTGACTTTCTTAGCTTTTGGAGTCACAACCTCCACTTCTTATGTATCCTCTTCATCCCGAACGACTAGGTCCATCTCATCAATTTTGACTGCCTCAACATGCTCAACCGCCTTCTTCTTTCCCTTAGCAGCAACTTTGCTTTTACTTTCTTTTAAGGCCTTTTCCAGTTCAGCCTCACTCTACTTCTTCTGACTCCTTGTTGTTTTTCCTCTTGTGGGAGAAGTCTCTACATGGATAGAAGAGGCATCCTTTCTCTTCTTGTTTGCCCTAGCAGTGCTAGGGATTTTCACTCCTGAACTTCTTTTCTTCTTGGGATTATAATTGTCAGTCACCCTTTTCAGTAGGTCTATGAGGGTTTCCTATTCAGATGCAACACGTTCTTCAACATTCTTTCCTAGTCTTACCAACCTGTCAGCAGCTTTACCAGACCCACTTCCCCCTATTTTTCTCACACTCTCCTTTTATCCAGCAGATTCCTCACCCCAAACTACCATAGCCCCTGATTCTTTAGTTAAACTAACAGGAGTGGGTGAAGCATCAACCACTCCTTTTGCCATTGCCCTCACAGCACTCTGATCATCCTCTCTCTCTCTCTCTTTTTCTTTTCTATTTTTATTTTTATCATCCACCTTTCCAGATTTAGCAGTTTCAACACCTGTCGCAGTTCCTACTAGAACAAATTTATTCTCCAAATTTTCAGCAACCTCAGAGATGATTTTAGCAGTAATATTTTGGCCAGAAGTTACTTGCTCTGTTTCAGAAGAGACAGTTTCTTCCCTTTCAGTTGCAGACTTGAATGACTTATCAGATTTCTGGAATTCTTCTTCCATACTTGCTTTCAATTTTGTATTTATTTTCTTGATTTGCCCTCCACCAGCGACAATCTTGCGAGCCATCATTTTTACCCTTCCTTTCTTAGAGATTGGAGTATTTGAAGGTGTATCCGATGGTGTGGGTGAGGTTTCCTTGGGTGGTGATGAGGGATTATCAGAGGTGTTAGCCATTTCTGTGCTTGGGAGTATGAAAAGAAAGTTTGAGTGTGTTTGGACGATGAGAGAAGCTGGAGAGAATTTTGATGGCTTGAAGATTTAGAAGTGAAGAAACAGGTAAAGCCTAATCAATAAAAAGTGGATGAGTTCAATTGAGTAATGTCATCCTTTTTAGAAGTCTAATCAAACTGCATTTTTGTTTTGAAAAGACGTTGGAGAGGTTCCCTAGGATCTAGCCACCTAATGCGGTTTGGACTCCCCTTTACGAAACTAGTCCATTTTGTAATGGATAAGTACAATGGGGTTTGGGATTGAATGGGACTCTTCTCTTAATCATGATCCAAATATAATTATTTCAAGGTATGCAGAGTGGAGAATACATATCAAATAATCTTGATGAACCAGGTTCTTCGCTGAGAAATCTCTTGTGTATGTCTGGATTTTCCAAGTAAATAGAGATAATATCATTAGAGATTAATGAGTCATTTTATCATATGGAACAAGAGTATACTAATGAAAGTATGAAACTGGGCAAAATTTAATCTAATTATGTACAAAAATTCACAATTTTCTAACCAATTTTTGAGTTAGATTTGGTTCCTTTTAGGTGATTTTAATCATCCCTAATTCTAACCTATTCCTTTCAAAGTGATCCCTACTTAGAGATTTTTTGAAGATATCAACTATTTGCTTGTCAGTAGCACAAAATTCCATAGTGATCAAAACCTTCTCATAGTTGTCCCTCAAAAACTGATGCCTAACATATATGTGCTTAGTTCTCTTATAATGAACTGGGTTCTTGGTCTTACTAATTGCACTAGTGTTATCATAGAATATAGGGATACAACCTACATCAATTCAAAAGTACATTAATTGTTGTTTAATACACAACAATTTAGCACAACATGAGGCAACATCAACATACTCAGCTTCAGCAGTAGATAAGGCCACATATTTTGCTTTTTTGGTAGCCCACGACACATGACATGAACCAAGAAAATATTCCATACCTGAGGTGCTCTTTCTATCCACAAGGAAACCTGCATAATCACCATCACTATATCCCACTAAGTTGAAATTACTACCTTTTGGATACCATAGACAAAGGTCAGTGATGCCTTTCAAGTATCTCAAGATTCTCTTGACAGTAGTCAAGTAAGACTCCTTTGGATTTGCCTGAAATCGAGCACAAAGGCCTACACTGAAAACAATGTCATGTCTGGTGGCAGTGAGATATAACAAAGAACCAATCATCCTCCTATATCAACAGATGAACCAGGTTCATCTATGTCTAATTTTGTGGATGTCGCAATAGGAGTGTCAATTTCTTTGGAATCTTCTATTTTAAATCTCTTAAGCAACTCTTTTACATACTTCTGCTGATGGATCATAGTTCCATTTGAATTTTATTTAATCTGCAAGCCTAAAAAATAAATTAAGCTCACCCATCATACTCATTTCAAATATACTCCCAATTAGTTTAGCAAATTATTTACTTAGCTTATTAATAGTTGCTCTAAAGATTATATCATCAACGTATATCTGAACTACCAAGAGATATTTACCTTTTTCCTTCAAGAATAAAGTGTTATCAATTTTACCTCTCTTGTAGCCATGCTCAAGCAAAAACTTTGATAATCTTTCATACCATGCTCTTGGAGCCTACTTGAGCCTATAAAGTGCCTTAGCAAGCTTGTACACATGTTCAGGACATTCCTTGCTTTCAAAGCCCGGAGGTTGCTTAACAAACACTTCTTCTTTTAGATAGTCATTGAGGAAGACACTCTTGACATCCATCTAATGGAGAGTAAATTCCATGTAAGCAACAAAGGCTATAAGGAGTCTAATTTTTTCCAATCTTGCAACTGGAGAAAAAGTCTCATCATAGTCTATGTCCTCCTCTTGACTGTATCCTTGAACAACCAATCTTGCCTTGTTCCTTGTAACTGTTCCATCTTCATCAAGTTTGTTTTTGAAGACCCATTTAGTGCCAATTACTGATATGTCCTTGGGTCTTGGTGCCAGATGCCAAACTTGACTTCTCTCAAATTCGTTGAGTTCATCTTGCATTAAATTCACCCAGTCTGCATCCTACAGAGCCTCAGCAAAATTTTTAGGTTCAATAAGAGATAGAAAAGAATCAAAAGTACAAAGATTCTTCAAAGAAGATCTGGTTTTGATTTCAGAGGTTGGATCAACAATTATGTTCTCGATGGGATGAGAACTTTGGTACATATAAGGTTTCACAACCAACTGATTTCCCCTAGATATACCTTCAATATTTTGTTGCTGAGGAACAGGTTCATGGGCAGGTTCCCTCGAGGTTTGAGGATCAGTTCCTCTTTATTCAGTCCCCCCTGTCAGGTTGCCTTGGGTAGAAGGACATGTTCCATCACCTATTCTTTCCTCTAGTGCAGCTTCAGTCTGGGCTATGGTTTCATTTGGATTTCTTACCATCCCAATTGTCTCATCTTTATGTTCCTGTCTCTCTGGAAAAATGTTAGTTTCATCAAAAACCACATGTACACTTTCTTCTACACATATAGTTCTTTTGTTATAGATATTATAAGCTTTACTATGTGAAGAATGTTCCAAGAATACCCCTTCATCACTTATGGGATCAAACTTACCTCAGGAGTCTTTACCATTGTTGTGCACAAAGAAATTGCATCCAAATGCCCTAAGATGAGATATATTAGGCTTTCTCCGTTTAAGTAATTCATATGGAGTCTTCTCAATAAAAGGTCTAGTCATGCACATATTATGACCTGACCGATTGTTTTGAGAGTTATCCCTTAATAACTGCTTTCCTCACATCTATTTCTGCCTTTGTGATTTGCCGGGATGATTGGTTGGGAGTTTCAGAGTGTTTTGGGAAACTTAGTCCCTAAATGAGAGCTTAAGTCTTAGAATTTGGACCGTAGTCAGAACTGTGTGAAGGTGGTTCCATAATGGAATTCTGTCGATCCTGTTAACTCCGTTGGGTGATTTTGGGCTTAGGATCACGTTCGGAATATGTTTTGGAGGTCCGTTGTAGATTTAGGCTTGAACTGGCAAAAATTACATTTTTGGCGATTTCGACCGGTAGTGGAAATTTTGATATAGAGCCCGAAACGGGATTCCGAAAGTGGTTGTAGGTTCATAGTGTCATTTGTAACCTGTGTGTGAAATTTGAGGTCATCGGACGCGATTTGATAGGTATCGGCATCGGTTGTAGAAGTTTGAGGTTTCAAGTTCATTAAGCTTGAATTGGTGTGCGATTCATGTTTTTGTCATTGTTTGATGTGATTTGAGGGCTCGATTGAGTTTTCATGGTATTTTAGGACTTGATGGTACCATTGGTTGAGGTTCCGGAGGCCTCGGGTGTGTTTTGAGTTGAGTTTTGAGCGTGTACGGGTATCTCTGGAACTCTGGTATTGTTCTTGTGCTTTGAAAATGCAGACTTCAGCAGATTTTCACGGACCGCGAAGGAGAGGTGTGTACCGCATATATTTACCACGGCCGCACTCCATGGAAAGGTCTGCAGATCCGCTGGTCCGACTTCGGAAGCTTATATCTTTTGATATATAAGGAATTTTGAGATGATCCAAAAATAAAAGTTGTATCCCTTCGTGTCAAGTTTCCATAAAGGTAAAGAAGTCATCAGTTGGAAATCTGTAGAGAATGTTTTGGCCAAAATACTAAAGCCTGACAGTGCAGCCACCAAAAGGTGTGGCCACACCATTTTTATGCGACCGCAGGACCTGGGATGTGTGGACGCGCTTGGAATTATGCGGACCGCAGAGTGGGAGTTCAAAGGATGCACTATATAAATGAGGTTTAGGGAATTATTTCACATATTGGACCTAGGGAGCTCACTTTCTGTCGATTTTTTGTGGGTTTTTCAAGAAATTTATCGAGGTAAGTAATTCTAACTCGTATTTGGTTAATATACATGAATATATCAATGATTTCATCATCTGATTAGTACTTTGAGGTGGAAATTTTGGGAAAATTGTAAAAACTTCAAAAAATGAATTTTTGAGATTTGAATGCCGATTTGAAGTCGGATTTGAGTGAAACTAGTAAGGTTGGACTCGTGAGTGAATGTGTGTTCATAATTTTTGACTTTTACCCGATTCCAAGTCTTGGGCCCGGGGAGACTTTTTGGGCATTTTCCCTATTTTCTTGCCTTAGCTTAGAATTCATTAGCTAAAGTAGTTACTTGTAGTTATATTTATATTATGTAATTGATTTGATTAGATTTGGGACATTCGGAGTTGGATACTCGTGGCAAGAGCATGGTTTCTGATTGATTTGAGCGGTTCGAGGTAAGTGGCTTGCTTAACCTTGTGTGAGGGAACTTCCCCTTAGGATGTTTGGTAATGTTTGATGTCTGAGCGCTGTGTACGTACACGGGCTATTGTTGTAAAAATCCCATTTTTCCTATAAATCGTAAACTGTTTTCCTTTTGTTGAACTGCACTACTATGTCTAATTACCTTGTTTAGATTAGGAAAGCATGCCTACGTGTTCCGACTTCTATTTGAACTTCTGTGCACCATATTTAGTTAGATTCATATTTTCCTTGTTTGCATTTAATCTAAACTGTAAATTTCGATGCTATAAATGTCATGTCGTTGTTGAGTTGCATACTTACTTTGGGACTACGGACGTATTTCAGGCGATCTCCCTGTACTACAAATTTATTTTGGGACTACGAACGTATTCCAAGAGATCCCCCAACACTGCATATTTACTTTGGGACAATGGACGTATTCCGGGAGATCACCAAGCACTCCGTATTTACTTTGGGACTACAAAGGTATTTCAGAAGATCTCCCTGTACTACATATTTATTTCGGGACTATACCCGGGAGTTTTCCCTATTGTGTTTCTTTGTTCCGAGCCGAGGGCTCCCTTGACTGTTATTTCTATGAACTTCCTTAACTATTTTACTGTAGAATATATTTATATCTTTTACTGCTTTAGTTCATTATATTTACTCCGATAGGGCTCTGACCTTACCTCGTCACCACTCGATCGAGGTTAGGCTTGGGACTTACTGGGTACCATTGTGGTGTACTCATGCCCTTTCATGCACATGTTTTTCGTGTTCAGATCCAGGTATGAGCTATTATCCTTGAGTTTAGTGCATGGTTGCTTCTTGAGGAGACTTTAAGGTAATTCTGCTTGTGTCCGCAGACCTCAGAGTCCCCTTCTATTCCCCCGCGTAGAAATTTTCCCTTGTTTTCTTCAGACATTTTGTATAGTGCAATGTAGATTTGTAGTAGCTTGTGACTGGCGACATTCCATATTTTGGGGGTGATGTTATTGTATATGCCGAGTGGCACTATCCTTGCTTATTAAGTTATACTGTTGGCTTTTATCGTTATGTTTCTTTTCATCTTTTCCGCAATAATAGGCTTACCTAGTCGTAGAGACAAGGTGCCGTCACAACACCTTTCAAGGGGTAAAAATGGATTGTGACACCTACTTATGATGTAACATGCAGTGTTGACAACTTCTGCCCAGAAACTATGAGGCAGTTTACTAGAAAGAAGCATAGTCCTAGACATTTCTTCCAATTTCCTATTCTGTTTTTCAACTACTCCATTTTTCTATGGAGTCCTAGAAGCAAAAAAATTATGATCTATGCCATGGTCATCACAAAATTCAGCAAATTTAGCATTTTCAAATTCAGTACCATGATCAGACCTAATTGATGCAAGTTGATTACCTAATTTTTTTTGAGGCTTTTTCTAATAACAGTAGTGAACAAGTCAAATGCTTCATCTTTAGATGTTAGAAATAGTGTCCAAGTAAAGATAGAGTAATCATCAACAAGCACCATAACACATCTCTTACCACCTCTGCTCAAGGTTCTCATTGGTCCATAAAGATCCATATGGACCAGTTCCATCGTTTTCGTGGTACTTACCATTTTATTGCTTTTGAAAGAATATCTTACCTGCTTCCCCTCTGCACAAGCCTCACAAAATTTATCTTTCTTGATCATAAAGTTAGGTAGTCCTATCACTAAGTCCTTGGAGACTAGTTTATTTAGTTGACTTAGACTGGCATGTCCAAGTCTTTTGTGCAAAAAGGGGGAATCATTTTAAGAAGGTGAGTTCATTATCTAAGAGTGTGGACAAATCCACAATATATATTCTTCACTCGTTTTCCCTGCATAACAATCTCGTCAGTGATAAGGTTAATCACAAAGCATTTTATAGAGGTGAATTCTACCATGTTACCTCCATCACACAATTGTGATACACTTATTAGACTGTATTTCAGTCCGTCAATCAGGTAGACATTCTCAATAGAGTGAGAATCATTCTTACCTACCTTTCCAACCTCAATTATCTCACCTTTCTTCCCATTTCCAAATTAGGCATTACCTCATTAAGGTCCTCAAGTGAAAGGAACTAGTTCTTGCTTCCTGTTATATGCTTTGAGCAGCCGCTATCCATGTACCATATTTGGCTGCTCTCCTTTACTTGGACATGCAAAATGAGGGGTTAGTCTTAGGAACCCAAACTAGTTTGGATCTCTTTCTATTGACAAAAGGATGAATAAATTTTTTTTAGCCCAACTTGGTAGCCTATTTTTCCCTTGAACAAATTCTTTGTTCTTTGACTTGCCTTTTCTTTTGAAGTGCATTCACTTTTATAGTGACCAATTTTATCACAGTGTGTGCAAATTGTTTTCTCAGGAAATGTGAGGTACTTGCTTTTGGGATGTTACTTAGGTGTAGGGGTCCCGAAGCCAAGTACTCTCTTGTTGCTACTATGGTGTTCATGTAGCCATGTAAGTGAATCGGAGGACCTAATCCATTTACATGTTCTGTCTAGCTCATGCTTGACCTTGTTTAGATCCTACTTTAAGATTCTTATCTGCTCATCTCTTTTGTGCAACTCATCTTTCATATTTCCTACATTTTCTTCTAAAGTGAGTTTTATGTGATCAGCTGTCTTTTTGCCTAATCCTAATTTCAATTTTAGATTTTCAGATCTAAGTTCTAGGACAGTTGTGTCAAGTTCATGAACCCGATTCTTCAACACAACATTTTCACTTTCAGTTTCACTAGTCCTATGTTCCAGGTTTTTGCACTTAGCCTTTAAAACTACAAACTCTTTTGACAACTGTTCCTTTTCATTTTTTACATCCTAAGATTCATCAATTAGCTCTAAGAGCAACTCAGATAACCTTTCCTTAGACAAAAATTTAATATTGTCTTTGAGATGAGAAACACTTACCTCAACTTCTTCATCAGATTCTCCAATAGCCATAAGTGCTCGTTCATCATCATCATCATCATCATCATCATCTGAGCTTTCATCTGAGCTGTCTCCCCAAGCAGCGACTATAGCCTTTATTGATCCTTTGCTGGTACTTTTCTTAGGTTGAACTTGTTCCTTCGTTCAGCTCTTTTCTTCTTCCACTCAATTTCCCACAGAGGACAGTTCTTGATGTGGTGATCAGTATTCCACATTTGTTGCAGCCATCATTAGTTTGTTTCTCAGGAGCTTTTGATTTGCTATAGCTACCACTTTTTAAAGAACCCTTTCTCTCCATAGGTACTTCTTGAAATCTTTGGTGATCATGGTCATTTCATCATCTTCTAGATTAGAACCTTCAATGATTCTGATAGCAAAACTTCTCTCCTTCTTAGGTACATCCATTTTCATGGTTTGTCTCCTAAGTTCATAGGCAGTGAGATTCCTGATCAATTCATCTAGTGGGAGAGTGGAAATATTCTTTGATTCTTGGATGGCAGTGATTTTTCTCTCCCGTGTGATAGATAAAACTCTAGTCCATATCTTTTCATCCCTTTCTTATTCAGGAATAATCCTTCCAAGAGATTTCAGTTCATTTGTCAGTGTAGTGAACCTTGTGTATATCTCTTCAATGGTTTCTCCTTCCTTCATAGCAAAACTCTCATATTGAGAGTACAACAGAGTTCCTTTGGATCTCTTCACCTGAGGTGTTCCTTCATGAGCCACTTGCAGTGTGTCCCATATTTGCTTAGCAGTGGTACAACCTTGGATTCTTTTATACTCATCTGGACATGGTCCACAAACAATCCATTTTTTGGCTTTAGAATTCTTCTCCCACTTTCTCAAGTCTTCAGCAGTGCAATCAGCTTTTGTGTTTGGCACATATTCTCCTTTAACATTTTTCTTCTAAGTAGCCAATGGACCATCGGTGACAACAATGTCCCATATCTCGTAGTCCTCTCCTATAATGTGATCTCTCATCCTGTTTTTCCACCAAGAGTAGTACTGGCCATTAAAGAGTGGTGGCCTAGTAGTGGGTTGCCCTTCCAAGTTTCCAGGTGGTGCACTCACGTTGATCTTCTCCTAAGGTGTAATCCTCTTCATCGGTAACTCGCTCTGATACCAATTGATGTTTTATACTTATGCCACACAAGAGGGGATGATTTATGTGGTGTCCAATTTTTGCATGCACAAATTATAGGAGGATCTGGTTCTTCTATGTGTTCCTTAAACTACTATTTCGAAAATAATAAATGCGGAAAGTAAAGAACACACGTATTTTACGTGAAAAACACCTGGTTCAAAAGGTTAAAAAACCACGACCTACTACTCAATAGGATTTTCCCAACTCTTTACTAAATGAATGAGCCAAAACAACATTAACAAAGACTCTTTGTAAACCTAAAGATTACCTCCAATCCCATTATAGCAACTAGCCTCTAACTGTTGTGACAACTTCAAGTTATCTATAACTTGAACACTCAGAGTACCAAATACAATTTATTCTAGATAAAGCTGAAAGGTACACTATGAAAACACCTAATACAATTGAACTAGAATAAAAGACAGACACTTGAAACTGGTTCTTCTATTTGGTTCATGTAGCTTCAGGTTTTCCAACTTGAATCACACACGAATTGCTTGCAAAATGCCTTGTTATTTTACTCTCAACTCACAGTTAACTTCAGCATTTGTGCATTCTTGTAAAGTGAAAACATCCTGTACTATATAGAGTTAGCAGAATAGGAAATAACTAGAGTTCCAATGCTATACTCTTCCTTGGTGGAAGAGTTATAGTTAACCTCAACTTCTAACTCCTTCCTTATCTTGGATAGTGTTCTTTTTGAGTAAAGATCATTCTCCTTATCAATTATGCAACCTTTTTGATCAGGAGATATCAAATATAACAAGTTAAACGTATCCCCCTTACGTGCATCCCTTATGCTTGATTCTGCCCGTGTTTTGTACACTATGGATGGACCTGGTTCATGCTTGAGTTCCTTTTCAATCTTCAAAACCAAATTCACTTGGGACAACATACTCCCTACCATAACTATAAATAGGGCCGGTCTTCATAACTAAGAAAAAAGACCAGAAGTTATAACAAGAAGTAAGAGAGAGCTCGTGGATCAAACTCCGCAAATTTCTCTACAAGTTTCAAACTTCAAGAAATCATGTTCAAGTTCAAGAAATCAATTCAAGCTCAAGAACGAATAACAAATCAAGATTCAAGGAGTACGAGTTCAAATCAAAGTTCATGTTAGTTGAATTCAAGATCATCGTGGCAACAACTACATATTCAAGATCAGGCTCGAAGGCCCTTGAATTTATTTACTATTGAAAAGAAGAACCAGAGGATTCATAGAGATTGTACACATATATTATTTGAAACAAAATACTACGATTGTAGCAATATTTTTCGATCTCGAATATCTTATTAATGCAAGCTATTGTCTACAAATTCTGGCACACCCAGTAGGACAATCTGTACCTCTAATCTCAACTTTTCAATCAACAAAGTCCAAGAACGTCGAAATTGTAACACCCCAGGTTTTCGTACGTAAGAGTACGTCGTAAGTCAATTGATGTAAGCTCAGAAATAAAATCATCTTTGAAAAGTTTATAAAGTAAATTAATCATATTAACGTGGAAGTTACAAATATTTAAGATAATGAATAACAAGTACCAAGATGGTTGGAAGGCTTCGAAGCTAAACGAATTGAAGAAGATAAGTTTTTTCGGAAGTCGACAAGTTTAGTGTTACATCCTGTGTGTCTTAAGGTGACGTATAATGAATATGAGACTTTATAATCATGATTTAAATGAGTTTAAAGTCATAATATGACTATATATGATGTTTGGATATAAAATATAAAGTTTGGGAAAAATTATATTTAACGTACGAAAAAATCGAGTTAAGATTTACCTTGTAACGAGCCGTTTTGAGAAATTCAATTCATAGCTTTATGATGTCATTTTGGGACATATTTAATACCAAAATGAAGGACTTGGAACCTAGTTTCTACCGGTCCAAACTTTTTATTCATTTGAAATCGGGGTAGAGAAATATGGATTTTTAAAGTAGGGTCGCCAATTCACGGTACCGCACTTCGGAGAAACTGACAGGTTTGTAGGCCAAGTTGCGACGCAGTTTTCTCCCAATATATTTAGAGTTACATGGAGATATTTATATATAATTCAATACCTATGTGTCTAGTTTCTAATTCTAGAAACCGTTTGTCAATATGATGTCGGATTAGAGAGATACAAGCATCCGAAGTTGCACCGTTCAAGCTGCCAAGCAGGCAGCTTACCCACCTGCTTGGAGAATTGAGGCGGTGGGCTTATAAAATTATCTTTTCCCTTGTATATCTCGTCATTATACACAGAAAAATTATACCAAAACACTCTCAATGCTCTCTAAGAATTGGTCCAATATCCCAAGAACCAAACTAAAGGGAAATCAACTCAAATCATCATCAAAAGTGTTAAACACTACAAGAAAACGCTTCTATGATGTTGTGGTGTGATTGAGGGCTATTGTGAGCTGAGTTGAGATAGGGTTTCAAGTTTTAGCTTCTGTTCAAGGTATGTATAACCTCTTATTGATTGTGCCTAAGGCTAATCTTGTGTTGGTTGTGTTGTTTGAGTGAAAAACAATAAGATAACACTTGAAAGAACATGGGATATGGTTGTCTTTTTGGTTGGACTATTTTGTGGCTAAATATATGGTTTGTGGCGGCTGGAAATTGTGAGAAATAATTTTATAATATTGTGTCTGCTGTTGTTAAGATTTTCTAGATGTTAATTAAGTTGATTGAAAAAGAAAAGATGAAAAACAAGTGATTGACGGTAAAACAATTAAGGTGCTAGACGTATGGGGCTGTTTTGCAAGGCATTTTGTGGGTTTTTAAAACTATAAATAATATGGTACATATAAGTATTATGTTTTGAAGGTAGTAAACTAATTTATGGAATAAGAGTTGGATTCAATTTATATCTTGTTATGAGTAAAAACGAGTTTGCCGCTCAATATGATTGTTAAGATAATCGGAGAAACTCATATTGGATTATATTGTTGTTGTTGCTATTGTTGGTTATAGTTGTTGTTGTTGGCTGTTGATGACCCTTAGTGGTCTTTTGGGATGTATTAAAAATAGGGGAGTTTCTGTCTGATATTCCTTAAGCCATACGACTAGCCAAATACGATGGTACGACATTATATGTTAACGGCAATATCATTTCACTTGTTGTAGATGGAAGAAGTTGTGTTGAGCTTTATTGAGTAATAAGAGATCATACAGGTATGTTAATGTTATCCCGTCTTTCATTTTGGCATGCTCCATATGGTACAACAAGACGAGCAAGCACGCAAGTTTCACGAATGATTATATTCTTAGAAGTATTAGGGTTGCCTATGTTTTTGATTCCTTATATGTCCTACTATCATATCGTCTGTTCATGGGTCTCATGACATTCTGAGAGATATTATTGACATACTTCTTATGAATCACATTTATTTTACATATATACTGACCCATGACCAGATGGCGTTATATACACGTATAGTATATGTATATGTATAAGGGGTATCGGGAAAGGTTGTGGCATTATATACGCACTTCCATCTGATCAACTGGTATACGTTGATGATTTTGCCCTCAATGGCCGAGATGATATGATGGGACTCCCTTAGAGGCTTGATGATGTTATTAAACATGTACCTATGCACGACATGACGTTCATACGTATATGCATGACACTATAAGTATTTCATGAGGTACAAAGTTATCCAGACTTACAAGTTGAGTCATTTACTCTATGTTTCTTCCATGTCATTTATATACTTATTTATGTGCCTTGCATACTCGGTACATTATTTGTACTGACGTCCCTTTTTTCCTGG
The DNA here is from genome assembly GCA_005239505.1 of Nicotiana paniculata. Classification (NCBI taxonomy): domain Eukaryota; kingdom Viridiplantae; phylum Streptophyta; class Magnoliopsida; order Solanales; family Solanaceae; genus Nicotiana; species Nicotiana paniculata. The sequence goes on along the minus strand of ML311431.1, from coordinate 5,294 downwards.
GGATTCTGCGTTTCATGCCCGCAGGTCCCGATAGACAGGATGAGAGTCTTCCAAACAGGCTATCAGCTAAGCGAAATGTGTTGGTGCGCTCCATTTGCTCCGGAGTTTCTTATTTGGTCAGTATGATTAGGAAATGTATTGATTAGTATGGTGGGGCCCTATCCCGGCCTTTATGACATTCATGTACTCTTAGAGGCTTGTAGGCATATGTAGTGTACGTGAAAGATTGTATGACCCTGTCGGGCTATGTTCAGTGTATGGGTGACCGTTTTTTGTCTTACAAACCAGTATGTCATATATATAAGTTTGTATTTCCCCATGCTTTACTTTGGTTCATTTACCTACGATAGAATGATACAAAAGAGACGTTATGTTGGTACTCCGTTGAGTAAGGTACCGGGTGCCCGTCGCGGCCCATTGGTTTGGGTCGTAACAGAAGTGGCTTCAAAGAAAATCAACTCTAGATCAACATCCACCAAGGATGCTAACTCCTGGTTCTATGCTGATAAGAAAGTAGCCTCAATTTTACCTTTGGAAGCTTCAGACTAGTTACGAGGAGCAAAGCAAGCTCTTTAGGACAACAAGCACTCCAAGTGCCATCCGCTCCAACCCTTGTTTTGAATCTTCATCCTCAAAAGGAGCAAGATCCTCTATGAAGGATGAAACGATATTGCTGAAAAGATAAAAAAACTCTAGCTCTGCTTGACTTCTCCGGATCCAAGAACTCTGTTGTGAAGGAAGATGATGATATTTCAAGTGATGGAACTTCCCCACTTACACCACATAGCGTAAGCCATTCGAGAATCAATCTGTGTGACAATCCATGATACTCCCCATCATCCATAACAATCATGCAAGCCATAGCGACAAACACTTCATCTGTGGAAGAGTAGTAGGCAAACTTGACGGAAGCAATCGATGGCTTGACCAAGTGCATGAAAAATCAAGATGCTAGAATTGACAAACTAACAGACGAGGTGGGAATCTTGATGGAAGAAGAATCCACCCATGCACCTGGAAAGCTCCCAAAGGTTCAAAGAGTAATTCTCCCCCAAGAAAACTAGCATCCGCTAAGGCTATCCCTGCCTCATCGGAAGAGATAATTCCAATCGATCAACTGAAGGAGTTCATCGAAGGAACTATTAAAAACAAGTATGAAGTTGCTACCAAGTCCTCTTTTACATACCCAAAGACATATACTGCGAGGATCGATATGTTGAAGATTCATGATTGCTATCAAACTCCAAAGTTTCAATAATTTGATAGAAAAGGCAATCCAAAGCAACACGTGGCATACTTCGTTGAGACATGCAACAATGCTGGGGATTATGGAGATTACCTCATCAAGTAGTTTATCCCCTCATTAAAATGAAATGCTTTTGATTGGTGTACATACCTCGAGCCGGGATCAACTAGAGAAAGAGTTCCTCAATTGCTTTTATGGCACAAGGCGCACTGTGAGCATGTTGGAACTTACAAATACTCGTTAACGGAAGGGTGAACCAGTTATCAAATTTATCAATCGTTGGAGGAATGCAAGCCTCAACTGCAAATATAGGCTTAGTGAAGCTTCTAACATAGAGATGTGCATCCAAGGCATGCATTAGGGACTGCGCTACATATTGCAAGTTATCAAGCCTAGCACATTTGAAGAACTTGCAACTCGTGCCCATGACATAGAATTGAGCATGGCCTCCCCTGGAAAGAAAGGTTTCCCATCTATGAACCTCGCAAAGGGAACAACAAGCAAGATGTAAGTAAATGGAGGAAGTTCATACCCAAGTCTAAAAACAAAAAAGCTATGAATGTCAACACATCACCTGTGAAGTTCGCGATGAAGGTGAGCAAGAAGCAGAGTACGAAATCCACTTCTTTTCAAGATAAGCCAAGAGGAAAGTTGACTCTAAAAGAAATGCAAGAGAAGGAGTACCCATTTATGGATTCTGATGTGCCTGCAACTTTTTAAGAGCTCTTCGTGTTAAAGCTCATTATGCTTCTGGAGATGAAGCGGTCAAATGAAGCTGGGAAAACTGATGACCTAAATTACTACAAATATCATCGACTTGTGATTCATATTCTTGAGAAGTGCTTTGTCCTTAAGGACAAAGTTATGGACTTGGTCTGTGAAAAGAAGTTCGTGCTCGAAGATGAGAAGACGAGTGCAAACCAAGTCTCTATCACCTTTGGCTCATTCAGTCTCGATAATCTAGGCAGTTTTAAAGAAATCGAAGATGAAGAATTAATAGAGAATAACAAATTCAAAGTAGATCACCATGATGATGATGAAGGTTGGACGTTGGTGACTCTTCGTAAGTGCCACAAAAGGAGCCCCATGAAAAGAGCCAATAGAACAGCTACCAAGAAAAATGATGGTCAAAAGACCAAGGAGATGGAATCCAGTTAAGCATTTGAAGAAATCAAAAGTGGAGGTGCAGCACCCTCAAAAGCCACGACATCCGGTGACCTTTGAGGAGTTCTGACCAAGTTGGTTCCGCACGAAGATTTCCCATGGGGGTATTAATGCCTCTTATTGCCATGCTGACAAGGGGAAGAAAAGAGTGATGACCTGACATTGACACCATCTTCGAAAAAGCTCATCGAGTACATTCCTCAAGAAGGTAATGCTTGTGAGGAAAATGTTACGTTCATGAAGAATGATGATCTTCTGCTAGGTGAAACTCCTCACAAACGCCATTAATTATACCGGGTTGGCTATATGCGCGATGAAAGAGTAAATCAAATTTTTTTTGATGGAGGATCCTTGGTGAACATCTTACCAATTCGCACTGTGAAAGAACTCCGCATTCCCATGAACGAATTCTGAAAAAGTCGTGTGATGATTCAAGGATTCAACCAAGGGGGGCAAAGAGCCATAGACACGATCATGTTGGGGATTACCATTGAAGATATGCAATCAAGTGCATGGATGTATGTGATCGATGCAAAGAATTCATATAACGTATTGCTTGGAAGGCCTTGGATACATGAGAATAAAGTTGTTCCATATACCTACCATCAATGTTTGAAGTATTACGAGGGCAAATTCGAGAAAAAGATAGTTGCTGATGATGACGAGCCATTCACCGAGGCTGAGTCACACTTCGTCGATGTAAATTTCTTCTTGAAGATTCGCATTGTGAAGGAGCTGAAAGTTGATGATGTCATGAATGGAATGAATGAGGAGTACATGACTAAAAAATCTGAGGTGACTGATGGTAAAGCCAAAGCTGTTACTGAGAAGGTACAACCTACCGCAAATAAATCTTATAGAGGGGATATTGTGTCTTACGGTAAGAAGGTAACTCCTACACTCCAATATGTCCCTAAAAAGAAGAAAGATGAAGGTGAACCATCTAATCTCCAAACTAACATCCTAAAAGGGCTTGCAGGGTTTGTGGCCCAAAGTTGCAAAGTTGTCCTTAATACCGCTTGTAGGGTTTGTGTCCCAAAATCATTTGCAAAATATGGCGCTCCCTACAAAGCGAACAGATGAAGGTTTTGATCCTAATGCTTACAAGCTATTTGCAAAAGCTGGATACAATCCCAATAATCCATCAAAGTTAGGGAAGCTCCCATCAGAAGCTACTACGAGGCAACCACGTGAAGGTTTAGGATACAAGAAACTATCACAAGTGCGCATCTCTATAAGAAGGGCGAGAAATCATTATATCACTGTAAAAGATGATATATTCTTGTTTTAGGATCTGGTAATATCTGATGATATATTCTAGCGATGGAAATGCTTCCCAACGAATGATATTTCCCAAAGATGATGAAGGTTACCAAAGGGAAAGAAAAATAATATTTGGTACCACTTCTTCGTATGGAAAACCCACAATGTCCAACCCTCCAAGAATATGTTTGTCCCAAAGAGAGATAGATAGCTCCCCAACTGATGCAAGAAGTATGTTCATCTTGGGGCACCAAGCCTCACAAAATGCTTGCAAAATGTTCGAGTTTCGATCATAAGTGAAAAGTGAGGCATAGACAATATCATAAACCTTTGTTGTACTCAAGGTTTGTTGGCTTCAATCAAGTACAATTTCATTCCATTACCAATATCCTGGAATATGAAGATACTCGTCCTCGATTGTTACTGTGTTTCCCCAACGTATTTCTCCTTTAATTATTGACACCCTAAGTTTGGAAGAGTGCTAGGAACATTTACATGGCGATGGATTGGTGCTTGGAGAGGACACATCTTGGAACATAGATTAGAAGTAGACTTGTTCTCCAAGGTTTAGTTTCCTACATGAAACGGGTTCCTCAAAGAAGGCCATGAGGCTGCATACTGGCTAGCTTGTGGGGTGTGAATCAAAAGTTTGGTTTGTTTTATGTCATCTTCAGTCTCGATTATGAGATAACTAAGTTTGGAGGAAGGTGAGGTATAGTCTATGGATTTTACCATGTCTTCTAACTGCAAAAAAAAAAGTCATCAAAGTCCAAATTAAGAATATTGGAATGGGAAAAAAGGTCTAAATGGATGAAATGGCCTCCGATTTTCAGGCGGGAATGAGTATCTATCCCTTCAAACCCTGAGAGGAGTCTCTTCGATATTCAGACAGGGATAGGTTATTCATCCCTTTACACCTTGAGAGTAATCTCTCTGATAGTTGATGCGTGGCTAGAATTCATGGTTTAACACGTTATGTGCCTTACATTTTATGTGCGTTAATGATAAAATACACTTTTTATGTGCATAATGGAGTCTATTTCATGTGCAGGTGCATTGGATATGGAAACCGAGCTAAATGGATGCATGAACGTCAAAAATACGCTTAAGAGTCGAAAACGAGTGACCCGGGCTACAGCCGGGCGTTTTGACCTTAAAGCCAGGGTCAGCCTGGCGTTAGTGGGGCGTTAGACCCCTAAAGCCAGGTCTGCCCTGGCGTTAATGGGGCGTTTGAGCCCAAACGCCTGGGTCCCTAGGTCCGGTCAATTCCGAGTTTTAAAGGTTTTAAGTGTTTCCCGGTTGGAATACAAGTCTCCTACACGGCTAGGGTTTATCCCAAACATATAAATAGACCCAAAACACAATGTGAAAGGGGGGAGATGCCATTAGAGACAAAAGACGCTTGTGGAATACTACTCAGAGAAGCCAAGCATCGATTTTTGCATCTTTTATTCATTACTTTGTAGTTTAATTATGCAAGTTATTTTGGGTTTGATTCTCATGAACATGTTTAGCTAATTTCTTTAATCTAGGGTTTTGGTGGAACCCGTTGGGGAAAAAATTATTGTGATATTAATATATTTTTGATTGGTTGATTAATCTCTATTTGTTCAACTACGTT